>UESW01003571.1:22122-39857 GCA_900491605.1 Calamus simplicifolius
GGGGCTTCCTGGGATGCTAATCTGGGTCCCTCAAAGCGGCCCAGGCCGGTGGAGCTCCAGTCTCAGCGGATGTATCCAAATCGGACAAACGCAAAGGCAAGGGTGTAGCGGCCACCACTTCGTCTTTTCAAGACAAAGTCATCTTCTCAGATACTCCTACTCATAACCTGGGTGCTGTAGCCTTGGCTAGCTTGTCTGATTGACTTTTCATTGCCAGGGTTCGATCCAGAGGAGATGTTGCCTCTCTCAACTGCGATTGAGGGACGTTGTCACGAGTTCATTGTTTCCTGCCTTAAATTGGCAATTCAGGGACAGTGCAACAACTCCATATTCGCTGCAAAGTTCCCTCGGACGAATCAAGCTATGGCTGTGATTGGTGATTCCTGGAGGACAACCAATTGATGGATTGTAATTCTCATAAGGAAGAGGGTGCTACCCTATCTCCACGGTACCTCCCTGATAGCACTATGTTGGAGGAGGATCAGGTGGGGGCCCCACCTCCCCTAGCTAATTAATAAAGATTTTAATTTGGAATGGTAGAGGAGCTTAAAAAACCTTCTTTTCGCTCCTCTTTTAAGAGACTGATTTTATATATATTCTTTTGGAAACTCATCTATTGGGTGACAGTCTGACCCGTTTAGGAGGCAGATTGGGAGATCCTGGTCTTCTTATGATGTGGAGTCGGTGGGTCTTTCTGGTGGGATTGTTGCCATTTGGAGTAATACAACCATCAAGGTCGATGCTTTTCATCAGTGCAATCAGCAGATTGCACTTGTTATTTCAGAGGGGCTGTCTGACCCATGGCTTTTCTCGGGTATCTATGCTAGCACGAATTTCAGGGAGAGGCGTGTCCTTTGGTTTGAGGTTTCTCTCTTCTTGCCCGGGGATTTCCTTCTATTATTGCTGGGGATTTTAATTGCAATACTAATGCCACTGAAAAGAAAGGTGGTCGGCAAGTTCGCGACTCAGTGGATGTTTCGGAGTTCATATCCTTCATTTCTTCAGTTGGGTTACTGGATCTGGGCTTTTCGGGTCCCAAATTCACCTGGTGTAATAATCGCCAGGGGACTGCACATGTTTGGGAGAGATTGGACAGGGCTATGGCCAATGCCCAATGGCTTCAGAAGTATCCTTCTGTCACTGTTACTCATCTTCCCCGATTGCTTCTGATCATTGCCCCATATGATTTCCACATAGGTTGACTTTCAGCAGCGAAGACAGTTTAGATTTGAGCAGTTGTAGACTTCTTACTCTTCTGCTCGATCTATTATATCCCAGGTTTGGCAGTTGCCTATGCGCGGGAACACCTTTTATCATCTTGCTAGGCGTCTGGAGTTAGCGAGACACATGCTTTCTAGATGGAACAGGGTGGAGGTTGGAGACCTTCAGAGGAGGATAGAGCGGGTCGAAGAAGATATTGCTTCCATCCAGTCTATTGAGGATCAGGATGACGGCCTCTCTGATGCTGATCTCTCCTCTCTCCGTGCTATGATCTCTATTCATCACTCCCTCCTTCAGCAGCAGGAGACCTTTTGGAGGCAGAGATATCGGATTCAGTGGATTCATGATGGGGACTGTAATACTAGATTCTTTCATCAGACCACTCTTAAGCGTCGTTCTGCCAATCGGATTCGGCATTTAGTTGATGTGGACGGGCACTCCCAGGAGGATATTACTATCATCCGAGAGCAGTTATTACATTTCTTTCAGTCCAGATGGACGGAACTCTCTGGTGTTGGGGCTCCTGTTTCTCCGATTCCTCCTGCTAAGAAGGTTTGTCTCATGAGAACGACCTTTTGATTAGACCGATTACTGCAAATGAGATTCGGTTGGCTTTATGGGAGCTTGGTCCTGATAAGGCTCCTGGGCTGAGGGGTTTCTGCCCTTCTTTTTTCGCCATTACTGGGATATTGTTGGTCAGGAGGTTGTTCTTGCCATTCAACTTGCTTTTCATTCCAAATCCATACCTGCGGACTGGAAACAGACTTTCATTGCTCTTGTGCCCAAGCGCTCTGATGCTTCTAGGCCTCACCATTTTCGACCCATCAGCTTGTGCACTACTATGTATAAGGTCTGTGTGCGCCTCCTAGTCTCTCGCCTGCGTGATGTTATCCCGCGCCTCATTTCTGCTGAGCAGAGGGCTTTTATTAGAGGTCGGAGCATTTCGGATAATATCCTTATTGCTCAGGAGTTTATGTATGATCTTCAGCGAGCTCCTACTAGGCAGTGTATGCTGGCTATTAAGCTTGATATGGAGCGAGCCTATGACAGACTGAGCTGGGTTTTCTTGCACCGAACTCTTCAGGAGTTTGGTTTTGATGGTCTATTTATTGACTGTATAATGTCCTGCATTTAGAAGCCTTCCTTCTCTCTCATCATTAATGGCAATCAGACTAATTTCTTTCATTCGGCTGTGGGCCTTCATCAGGGTTGCCCATTATCCCCCTTTCTGTTTATTCTAGCTGCAGATGATCTATCTCGTGCTCTCCACCAGGCTCAGATTGAGCATTGCATTGTCCCCTTCATGGCTGGCACCCTTGGCCCCTCTATTTCTCATCTGCTATTTGTGGATGACTGTATTCTTTTGAGTCAGGCTACGCTCCGTAACGCGACTGCTTATGCTTCCATTCTTCAGAGCTACTGCTAGGCTTCTGGTCAAAAGGTCAATCTAGAGAAGTCTTCGATCTGCTTTAGTCCGAAGACTAACAGATCTGTGAGGGAGGCTATTCACCATGCCCTTGGCATTTCTTCTACGGCTGATTGGTTATCATATATGGGGATCCCTATTAGGGTCGTTGTCCTCGTATTAGTGATTATACTGCTATTGAGCAACGAGTCTGAGATCAGATTGGAGGCTGGCAGGCTACTGGCTTATCCATGATGTCGAGGATCACCCTTATTCGTTCGGTCCTTACGTCTCTTCCACTGCATCTTCTATCTAATTCAGCTATGCTGATTACTTGTTTGCGGAGGATTGAGAGATGTTTTAGGGATTTCCTATGGGCTTCTTCATAGGAGGGTCATGGTATTCATCTCCAGGCTTGGGATGTGGTTTGTAGGCCACTTCATGAAGGCGGCCTTGGTATTCAGTCTCTTGTAGATAGGAGGGAGGCTCTGCTTGCTAGGCATGCATCGTGGTTTCTTCTTGACTTGCACTGTCTTTGGAGCTCCTTTATGCGGGCTAGATATGGGGACTGGAGTTCTTCTATGGTGTCTCAGCCTACTAGAGGGTACTCCTTCTTCTGGAAGGAGGTTTGTCGCTATGCTCCGACTATTATGAACAATATTTCTAGGATGATCGGAGATGGATCCTCTATTGCTGTTCTTCATGATACATGGATTTCTGATCTCCCTCTGTCTCGATGGCCAACCTTTATTAGCACAGACGTTCCGATCAGTATGAGGGTCAAAGATCTGATCTCTCATGGCCCCCACTCCTGGCATATCCCCATCATTACTAGCTTATTTGGAGAGGAGCTTTCTCGGCGAATACTCTCCATTCCGCTCATCCCAGGGATCATAGCTGATTCGAGATTATGGCGGAACTCTTGTCTTTCTAGGGCTCCCATTAGGGACCTTATGAAGGAGTTTGGAGCACAGCCGCAGGGTAGGAGGGAGGCTGCTTGGATCTGAAAGCTTCCCACTCATCCCAGGGTTCAGCTTTTCATATGGAAGCTTCTTTGGGACTCTCTTTCCACCTGTTCTCTGCTCTCTAGGAGGGGTCTGGCCATTCAGGCAACCTGCCCTCTGTGTGGGCAGGATGATGAGACTATCGACCATGCCATCTTCACTTTCCCCATGCGAATTGGGTCTGGTTGAGGATTGGTTATCACTACAGAGAGGATGTCTTGGGCTCTTCGCGGTCTCCTTTCCTTCTTGATCTCCGGCAGGCCACCCAGCATCAGAGCGCTTTATGGACTGTTACAGCCTATCAGATCTAGTTATCTAGGAACCAGCTTATCTTCACTGATGATGCTATCTCTTCTCACAGGATCGTGCGGAGGGCTAGACTCTTATCCAGGGAATTTTCACTCCATCGTAATGTAGTTGATTTTGACATCTCTGGCCACTGGGGATCTCTTGCTACTTCGGTAGCGAACCGACGTACGGTTTTTATATCTTGGGAGCCCCCCCTCCAAGGTTTGTTAAAATCAATTTTGATGGAAGTGTTCGGGGAAGGTCTGCTGGTTCAGCCTTCATCATTCGCAGGTTTGATGGAGCTTTGCTGGCGGCGGATGGCGGGCGGCTTTGGCATCCTTGACTCCTCTATCCCTATGACTGAGTTGTATGCAGTCTGGGCTGGGATATCCTATGCTGTACGGGTTCTTCATGCTCACAGTCTGGTGATAGTGGGGGATTCTCTAACGATTATCAGGTGGCTTCGGATGGGGAGAGGTAGTCAAGCTCCCTCTAATCCCCTTCTTCTCGACATTTGGTCTCTTCTTCGGGAGATTCACAGTGTCCACATCGGGCATATCTACCGCGAAGCTAATACTGCGGCGGACTGGGTGGCGGCCTCCATGACCCATCATGCGGGTATTTGAAGATGGAACCAGGGTGACCCTTATCCCCCTTTTCTGAAGCAAATTTTGTATTTTGATATTTCTGGCTGACTCGCACTAGACTGGTATGATAGTGTGATCACCCGTTTGTACCAAAAAAAAAAAAAATTTAATGTCAAGTTTTCAAATAATAATATAAAAATATGCTTAGTTCCTACTTTAAGTGATCAATGCTCTCTGTAGAATATCTCACATAATGATTTCAATCAAAATCTGCTAATTACTAACATGACAATATTTCTTAATGGCTTGGTTCATACTCCACATGAGAATAGGATGTCGATATTTTCTCATGCTGCCCGGTTCGAACTAATTCAGCCGATACTGAATTGAAACTCAATCTTTTACTGGTATCATGTAACACAGATTGATGCAGTCGACCTTAGTTCCGATGGCATTTCCACTGTCTAACTACTGTGCGAAGACAAGCTTTTGCACTAAAATTTGCACGCCAGACAAATCACAGGACGCATAGCAAATTCATCATAGAAGCATGGATGCCTTAGCAAGTGTTCTGACATCATGACGGCCCCTAGCATGCAGTCTTAGGAAGAAATAGCAGCATGAGACCCAGAATCTCCCAAGAACTAAGATATGTCTCTCCACTTCATATAACATCAGTCTGCTAAGAAGACTAATAGAGTTACCAGTAATAATATTCCCAACATTCATCTTTTTTTTTTTTTAACAACTCCCTGCCCTCCAATTTGCCACTCCACACGATGTGCAAATTTGCCTGAAGCTAAGAGGTTTCTCAGTTGAATAATGAAGTTTTTACAGCAAATGACTGTCGCTGGTTGCGTTCAAATATAGGCCAGTGACCACTTCATATACTTTAACATTGCAAAGCTGAAAAGCTTGCGAAACAAGAGAACCAAATACTCGATCATTGATATCGCATGAGGCAAACATGCAAACAGAGCTCCTACTCTACCAGGCGTAAACAATCAGATACAAACTCGTTTTCTTTCCAGAGCTGGTCATGTAATACAGGAGCCTCCCTAATTCCTGCTTCATGACTACTAATTTCAACATAAGATTGATGCTAAGTCACTGGATTTGCAACTTCACATTCTCTCCATCAACAGAAGCAGCCTCTGATCCAACAATGTTGAATGCCTTGGAGGGATCTCCGTTGTGCATTATCGAAAGCCCACCAAATGAAGCGTAAATCTCCCTGAACGAAACAAAATGAAAATAATATCAGAACCATAGATGGAAGGCAAACAATAGCAATTTAGGTATTACAAAACAAACGTAGCAAACTAACACAAACACAATGGAAGATTTGATGTCATATACTGGCATTGCATGAACTGTTCTATCCAATGGAACATTACTGCTAATATGACTTGTACCACATCTTATAAGAAAATACAAAAGTTATAGGAATGTAGCCAAATAGACAAGATGACGTCAGTCAAGGAGCGACTGGCTGACATTAAAAAGTTTGGCCAAAAGGTCTCATAAATCTAACAGAATTCATTGAGTTTATTCAAATCAAAAGTTCTGAAAAGTATGATGGTAAAAAAAGTTCACCCCTCACTGTCAAAGTTCTTAAACACATGATGACATTAAAAAACATAAGGTACCACCACCATTAGGGCTGTGAAAAGTTCGCAATCTTCGTACTGGACCTCATATTAGTGCCATACCAGTACAGTGTTGGTATGCACAATGGGGGGCTCAGTTCAGCATATCAAAACTTGGTGTGCCTCACATTCTTGAGTCTTGGTTCAGTACAGTATACCTAACATGAGGCAGTATGAATCGGTATGGCAAACCTTTCTTCGTTGTAAAGTTCCAAACTGAAACTGATAGTTCCAAATTTTATAGGAAACATCTTGAGATCTCAGTCAGCTGCAATTACATTCATAAAGTGTATATGGCTGGGTTGAAAAAGAATACACCTAAAAATTTACTCCCTGCATGGGCATATTAATTAATTGAAAGCTAATATCAGTTAAACTTCATGCGCACATATACATTAAGGAAAATATCAAAGAGATAGATTGGCTTGCTAGGCATATCATGCTATGGACTATGACTCAAGGCAAATCATCTTATCATGATTCCATATCATAGATACCCCTCTTCTCATGCGGAAACTCACAAAGTTTAACATAGAATGCAAACTTAGGCATGTATGAAAAGGGGAGAAGAAGGGGGTGCACATAGGAGCGTGGCATGGCAATTGGGTTGGGTGGGGATGGTTACAGATTAGGTAACTTGAAACATTTATTAAACAGGTCAAATACGAATCTGACCTTTTGGCTAAATAGGTAACCTGTTCCAATATGCATTACTGGTTCAATAAATAGGTTGAATCAGATTAAACAGGTTAAGTGGGCCTTAAAAAGGTTAAATGGATTTTAAATAGCTAAAGGTGGTCTTAAATAGGTGTAATGAGTCAAGACTCTAAACTTGAACCTAATCCATCTAATAAATAAGTGATGCCAAGTTGACTTGTTCATGACTCGAATCTATTTATGCCAAACCAAAACCTACTTACAGCAGTTTGGCTCTGGGGTAAGTTAGCTGGTTGGGTCATAAATATACCATCAAAGTCCTCGGTGTTTCAGACCGACACATTAAGATAGGACTTGTTCACTGCATGGCATCCTTGATTGATGGATCCACGACTGCATTGATTTTAACTGATCACTGACAAAGTAAATTGAGGCCACTAGATTAGGTTTTAATTATAGTGTAAAAGTAGATCCCACTAACGAAGCCCCCATCACCAGCAACCTAACCCATGACTAAAATTCTTTGAAGTCTCCCAACGTTCCCCCTCCCCCCACCCCACCCAGCCCTTCCTTTTTCAGTAGGGCACAGGGAAGATAAGGAACTGACACATGATGGGAGAACAACAATTGGCTGGGAAAACCTGCATACAAATGCTTAAATGTATGCATATGTCAACTACTTTGGAAATATAGTCTGCAGCACATTTGAGATCCAATAAGTTTGGCTAAGCAAAAACAAACACACTATAATAAGAATATAGTCCCAACCTCTAAAGCAATGGGTCCAAAGATAAGCAGAACCAGACAGGCCTGGCTGATTAGATGGGAAAACTGCCGAGCTTGTCCTTAGGCTTATATGATTGGACAAGGCTAACACCATTAAAGATCATCTAAATAGGATTGCTTTTCTATTAATGACTAATTTGGCAGTCTTAAAATACTAATTAATTAATAAACTGGCTCTTAAAGACTATTTTGTCCTTCACTGTTATTTATGCAATAATATTGTCTTTAAACTTAAATAAGAAAATAAAGTGAAAAAGAAAGCAAATGGAACCCTATGAGGGTACAATCTCTCTTCTAAAGAAATAGAAAAGAGAGAAAGATAAGGTCTTGTTAGTATTGTCAAAGGCAAGCTTAAAGCACAAGACACAAGGTACGAAGGATTAGATACTTCTTATAGCCTAAGGTGCACCTCAGATACAAGGCATGCTACTTAAACCTTAAGCGATGTGCTTTATCTTGGCACATATAAGTTAAAAAAACATATGCTTTTAATCTGATTTGAGATGCAAAAAGGCAAGCTTTCTTCCTAAGCTATATTTGTATTTTTTAAAAAAATTATTATATTTATTAGATTATGTTAGCTTTATGATGTATCATCACAAATATAATTAATTTTCTTACTCTATAACAAAACTACAAATTAGAAGACAAAGAGATGGAACATCAAAATTATGCTATCATTTGTGAAAGAAAAAGAAAAACATTAAAGGACTACAAATTTTAGCCGAAAAAGAGGAGGCCTCCCTTTGACTTAATAAGCTAAATATATTATTATGATTGTTTTAGCTTTTTCTATTATGTGCTATAAATTTTGCTTATATATTATTTTATTTATTTTAAAATATGCAACTTACTTCGCTTAGGCGTACACCGGTGCTTTGCACCTTGAGCCTACGCTCCAAGAACCCTTTGCATTTAGGTGCATCTAGTGTTTTTAACAACATTGGATCTTGTCCTCCTTTAGTCATAGCAACTTGCTTTTGGCCTCAACCCATTTACTTCTATGACCTTAAGATATGCCGCTTCTTAATTTTAGGTTTGTTTGGATTGGTTAACCTAGAGGTTGGATTCATGACTCATTGACCCAGCACCAGTCAGACAACTATGGGTACCTATAAAACATTGGGGTCCAAGTCCAGATCTAGTATATGGATACACAACCTGAACCCAAACCTGATGGTTTACTCAATATATAATGTGCAGATTTCCTCTGATACTCTCCATGTTTGTTGTAAAAATTATTAGTTATTCTTCAATGTAGTCATTAGCGAATTGTTTTAAATGTACAACTCTATGTCACCAGGACATTCGGATCTAGCTCCTAGAATCTGTGTTGGATACTTATCCAAGTCGGATACAGGTCAGATAGTTTGCAGTTATCAAAATATATTAATTCCAGTTTTTAGAAGTTAGTAGAAAGTTGATTCCAACAATTAGTTTGATCCACTAAAGATAATACTTAAATTGACATTTTCCTTTTTTCTAGAGACTGATTAAGAATGCACATATTAGAATAATTTTATAAATTATCATTTTCTTAAAATCCTTAAGCTAGCTAAGAAGTTTGGATGAAAAATATGGGCATCCGAAAACCTAAACAAATAAAATTTTTAATATTTTCTTCTATATGATATTTAAATATGTTATATATTAGTTGAAGTTACTGTTTTACATGTCCATGCATCTAATTTTCTCCTCTTGTCAAGTCCGACCCTTGGATATGTGTCCAAATTTAATTCTCGCACATGCATCCATGTAGACTAGTGCAACTTCAATAGAGTTTACAATATATCGGTAACTTCTTGGGACTGTGATCTCAACCCAATCAGTATTCAATTAAACATGACAAGTTTGGGGTAGGGTATAGATCTGAATATACTCAAAACTAATATTTTAAATCTAGTGGAATAGTTCTGTTCTAATTTTGTCTTGAAATGGGACGCGCGGCTGTTCCACCCTTCTTAACACTTAGATGGAGGCTATCCCAACATATGCCGATTTAGATGCTAGAATGATGGCGGGATGGTCTTGTTCTAACACGTGGGATGGTGAGCCATCCCAGACAATCCCACGGGACATCCCATTGAGATTTGAAATTATGCTCAAAACCAATTATTAGGCTTGATAAATCGTTTGAAATCTATCCTTCCCAAACCCATACTTAACTCTGAAATGGTTATTAGACTTGAATCCCCTCATGGGTCAAACTACCTGACCTCACCTCATCCAATAATGCCCCCAAATTTGTCAGTAAAGTCATATGAAGAGAATGTTGATCCATCAAATGCCTAAGCAGATCACATAATATAAAAGGCTACCATGGACTAAAGCAATCCTCCTCTGCAGTTCATATTTATCTAACTACCAGCTTAATGTCCAAGCTTTTCTGTGCCTACCAACTAAAGCTTGTAGAGAGCAACAAGGCATGGCAGAACATGCGCTAAGCAATGACAACAACTATTCCAATCAGAAATCTAAGGACACAGTTAATGAAATAAATTTATTTATTTAGATAAAAAACATTTGATATTAAGGAGAAGATAAAATGACCGAACAGATGGCATACACTTTCACATCAGGTTCATCAGAACTCTCTTCTGATATCTTATACAGATTTGCATGCACAATATAAACTTGTCTGCAAGTGACTTTCTCATCTCTGAAAATTCAAGCAATGTTAAACTATCAGATTCTAAAGTGAATGCTTTTAAGGTACAAACTTTGCAGTAATTTGATCTCATCAATATGTGTTTACACAATCAGTTCCCAATTGCCAATAATTTTAAGGTACTGTAACCTAAACTTATTTTATGAAAACTACAAAGGAAATGTAGTCACAGAAACCACATAGGAGGAGAAAGGACACAAATATGTACAGATAATAAGAAAATCCATGTATAATTTGCATCAATGTTCTTGCTACTTTTATATTTGATCAAGTAATACCAGCTCCACTTAGAAATAGGATCGAGAGGATCAATTAGTTGAATACCTGTGTAAAATAGGCACAGTCAGGAGTTATATCGAAACTCGGGTTTGGTGCTAAAACCATTGTGACTCTGTCCCAAACATGAAGTGAATGTATCTCAGGATTGACATCTAGTTGCATGGACATATCAAACTGCTCGTTGTGAGCTTCCATCTTAGACACTATGTAAAACACAGAGAAGCACCCACATGTTAAAATAGAATGGCCTTAGATAGATCAAAGTGATAAAAATAAAAGTTTTGAGACTAGTATCTCATACACACTTAGGCAATAGCTAATTTGATTGCAAAGAACGCAAGATAGACTGTAAAAGGCAATCTAATGTCCACCCAACTGCCTAGCTAGAAACACAAAAACAGAAAGATAGTTTTGGTCCATGGATGAAATCGGGGAGGAACCAGTCAGATCTACAATGCTGGGCATTTACATACAAATGTATCATTGCTGGGTAACAACAAAAAGTCTCTAGAAATTAAAGTTCATTTGCATTGACAGGATAACATGCCGAAGCGTCTGTCCTCGATCTCAACAATAAGTCTGCGATATTAAAATGCAAAATGATTATGAGTTCAATTTTTATGAAACTAAGGGTCCATATGGAACACAAATAGCATAAAGTCATATACAACCCAATTTGATGACTAGAAAAGATATCATAATTTGAATATTACTAGGTAAAATTCACATCAATAAGTCACAATTTATCAGGATCAAATTCAGATCCTGATGGATACTTGCATAATTTATGATATAACATATAGGTTGTAATTTTTCCAATTATTTGTAAACATGCCAGTTGAAAAGAAGCTAGAAATTACATAAAAAGATAAAATTTGGATCCCTCATGTGCTTTGGATCTTAATTTGGATCCAGAAAATCTGGTATGATTGAAATTCAGCCTTAAATTACAAATGGTTATCAAACTCATTACCAAAATCAACAGAGAATCTGACATCAATGCAACTGATTGCATTAGTAATGCTGAAAATTTGAAACTAACAGGTTGCAAAATAAATTAAACCAGATGTTAAATTTTTTGGAGTGTTAGCTGCAATTTCCAAGTTATCACTCGACGAATATATTCACTTTTTAAATGTATAAAATCATTCAAGTTCGAGAAATAAAAAGCAGCAGGTCACTTGTTCAACCATTTAGAATACAAAATGACACCCACTGAGACAATCATGACAGTGTATGCATATTTTCATCAATTTTTTTACCATCTGGATCCAGTCTGGTCAAAGTGAAAATGTCCTCAAAAACAAGCTCAACTATATTCCTGCACAACTGGTCTCAGTAATCACCTAAAATTCAAAGAACTTCTGTCATGAGAAGCCGTCTTATGAAAACAAGATTTGTGATCTGCATCATTTGTACAACTTATCTAATAACAACATCCATATTGGCTACTTCCACCTGCTAAAACTTGCATGAACACAATTAGCTTGTAAATATGTCATAACTATTGTTACCCAACTATATTTACCTAACTGAATACAGATTAAATTAGCAAACCACACAGGTTCTCTGACAGCAAATCCAATTTTTTTGGAAGCCAAATTTGTAACAAGTGTTGGTCAACATTAAACTGTACCACCTTCTAACATGGTGACCATCATGGTGATTGGATACAAATTTTAAACCACCATATCAGATCATTAGATTTTGCCCTTAATATATCACAAATTAATAGTCCATTAGCATGATTTATATTAGCCTTCAATTTTTGCATGCCTAGACTTTATTTTTCATACTTAACTTCAACATATAAAATACAGGCATTATGAAGAACCCCGGACATTGGCATATTAGTTGCTGATTATATTATATATAGAGAGAGAGAGAGGAGGGGTAAGACTTGGTTACATTCGAAATATAGCCAGGTCTGAAACTGATCACCTCCTTCACCTTTTGGATTTATATGGATATCTTTTTTACCTTTTTCTATCTTTGAGATTCATGTCTGTTAACAATATATATATATTAAGGACAATGCTTGTGTTGTAACGAGTATATGCCACCCATTATCTACAAATATACTACCTCGTGTCTAAGCAGAAGGTATCGCTTCTAATCACAAATAAAGGGTAGAGATGCATAGCAACAGACACCAAACCCACTTATCACCGTAGAAAGGCTTCAGAAGGCACGAATCTAAGAAAGCCAAGGAGAACTTAAACCCTAAACCATTCATTCTAGATAGCAAGAAGCCAAGAACTTTGTTACCATCATCCGTCATAAATTAAAAGAATTACAACATGAAAGAAGAATAGTTGCTCTATGAGAATTCTAGCGAACAGGTAGCATG
Organism: Calamus simplicifolius; assembly: GCA_900491605.1. NCBI lineage: Eukaryota > Viridiplantae > Streptophyta > Magnoliopsida > Arecales > Arecaceae > Calamus > Calamus simplicifolius. Next base: position 35,017 of record UESW01003571.1, read on the forward strand.
CCAAAAAACTTTTGCTGAAGCAGCTGAACTAACCACAGAGTAGGTTTTGGGTTAAAGGAAAATAATAAAAGAATACACAAAGGGGCTAAAGTTCTGGATTTCAAAAACATATGCAATTTTTCCAAACCATTAAATGATTTTTACCGTCATTATGTATAAACCTCAATATCCGCTCGCTCTCAGGATGCAAATGCCAATCTGGAGGAAGCTGTCTCCGAAACGGTGAGGCCTCGCGAATGGCTACCTACGGTCCGACGAGTATACTCTGGAGCACTGAAACAGCGCTCTAAGTTGATCGGATCAGGTCCAGATCCGGCTTGAGCTAGATCCGACTCTAACAAGCAAGCCATGGCCCATGGGTCCGTCCGAGATTTTAGATGGGGATCCGTGTAAGACCCGGATCCGACTGCAATCGGATCCCCTCACGGGTCCGTTTTGCGTTTCCTGCGCTATTTCCTCTGGCCTTCCGGAGCTCTCCGGTCTGCACCCCTAAACCCCCTTTTTTCCCCTCTCTGTCGTCCACCCGCAGGCCAAAGAGGAGATGGGTCCTCAGGGCCAAGCCAGCTCTCTCCAGCGCCTTCATCTCGTCGAGAAGGTAACACACCAAATTGCAGATCGAGTTTCTTTCTCTCCTCCCATGCTCGACGTTTTTCTTACGTCTTTCTCTTCTTGCCTTGGGGCTTGGGCGCGGCAGCGAATGGTTCGGGTGGTGGAGCTGGCCGGATCGGTGATGGACGAGCTCGGCCAATTCCACGTGGGGGCCTCGAACGGACATCCTCACCGCCCACTGCCGCGAGTTCATGCAGTCCATCAGGGTATCCTCTCTCCCCAGTCCTCCGGATTTGTCGATAGTTTTAACACAAATAAGATTAAGAACATCTCCATTCTTTTTATTCTTCTGGGGCAAAATGATCTCATTATTCGGACAAAGCCACTCGTGAGATTAATTATCCCTGAATAACCCACACAAAAAAAGACCTCACAGGAATGTGATATCAGATACTTATGACTTGGTAGGCACCGGCTTAGTTGTTATACTGATTGAACTAGGTTTTTTCCCCTTTTTTAAATTGTTTAAATTAGCATGTTTGTTATCTGATAATTATAATTTGTATTACAATTTTGGCTTGTTTGGCCCCATGATCACCTATAGCAACTCAAAAAGGCAATAGATAGTCCTCAAGGAAGCCAATGCTGGGGTAAATGTCATAAATCTCGCCATACAAATTTGGTAGACATCATTATACTAGATGATTTAGCCTGTAATGTGATGAGACGAGCCAAAGGCATGGTCTTGGATCTTGATTGTTATATTTTGGGTCTGTTTGTGATCATAGTAACATATCTAAAATCGTATATTTGTGTTCTTAATTCTACTCAAGAAATACTTTCAAATTGTCACTAGTGTATTAGAAAAATAAGACTTTGAAATTGATGACTTTTGATGACGCCAAGTCACCTCCTTCGAACGTCGGAAAAACGGACGTCTCGCTCCGGGAAATCCTGCAAGAAAAGTCCCCGGGGATCGGTGGCACCGGTGGGGACCCTCCGACGATCAAGTTAGTGGCTTGGGTTCAGACAAGGAACCACTCCAGCGAAAAGAAGCTGAGGCAGTTAGGGTTTTTGCAGGGAGGAAGAAAGCTCAGAAAAATCAGAGTTCGGATCCCACTTACTGTGCATTCCCCTGCTCTTATAGTTGTCCTAATACCTCACCTTTCGTCTAGGGGAGATTGCTTTCGTACCGCAGCTACATTTGTCGGAGACATCCCCCGTACCTCATGTTGATGTGATATCACACGTGTCTAGCGGTCGCGAAGGTAGGCAGTGCGCGCCGCCGGCTGATGGGACAGAGTATAGTTGCAAGTAGTAGCATGCCGTACGCCGTAGCAAGATATGGTCATGTACAGGGGCATGCAACGCGCCAAACCTCGTTATGAGGCATGGCCCCCCGTAACAGGGCACAATCACGGAAGTACTGAACGGTATTTTGCGGTAAGGTATGGTCATGTACTGGGAATTATGTGCGTGCACCGCGCAACCTAAAGGTTGCCGCGTTTCTTGGCAGCCGAATCGCATGTTGATTGCAGATGACCCCATCCCGAAGGGATATCGGAGATGGGGAATGATGACACACCCCGGAACCGGCGGGGGCCCCGGGTTAAGAAATGATGACCCTACCCCCGACCCCGAGGGGGTGCCGGGGGTGAGGGGATGACGATGCACCCCAGGACCAGTGGGGGCCCGGGGTTAAAGAATGATGACCCTACCCCCGACCCCGAGGGGGTGCCGGGGGTGAGGGGATGACGATGCACCCCGGGACCGGTGGGGGCTCCGGGGTTAAAGAATGATGACCCTACCCCCGACTCCGAGGGGTGCCGGGGGTGAGGGGATGACGATGCACCCCGGGACCGATGGGGGCCCCGGGGTTAAAGAATGATGACCCTACCCCCGATCCCGAGGGGGTGCCGGGGTGAGGGGACGACGATGCACCCCGGGACCGGTGGGGGCCCTGGGGTTAAAGAATGATGACCCTACCCCCGACCCCGAGGGGGTGCCGGGGGTGGGGGGATGACGATGCACCCCGGGACCGGTGGGGGCCCCGGGGTTAAAGAATGATGACCCTACCCCCGACCCCGAGGGGGTGCCGGGGGTGAGGGGATGACGATGACTGCCGTTACCTTTTCTGACGACGTTGGGATCAGTCATATCAGATGCCCCCTCGCCCCTGGGGCGAAGCGGGTCCCACCGCTGAGGCTCAAGGGGCGTTCTCCACGTGGCTGATCCCTACCCTTGAGTTCTATGCGGACGGTGCGGGGAATGTAAGGAGACGGCCCCCGTACACCGCGCCAGCCATGATCACCCTCGAAAATGAAGACGAGCTCTTCGGAATCTGCGCGAAAAGGTGTATCATTATTTCCTCTCATTACGGCGACGTCAGCAAGGTCCCATCGCTGGCCTGGGGCGTGCCGCACCACGCGCTGGGATGATCCTCGAGGCGAACCGGCGTATAGCAAGAAGCCGCGTGGCTGACAAGACATGGCGGGATATTTTGAAAACTCGATAAAGCTAGCCAAAGGGAGGCGGGCTGACGCCTTATCGCCATCATCTTCTTCCTTCTGTTCCCAGTGTTCCTTCAACCTGCGAGCTCGTGCCCAGCTTTCTTTGCTCTTCCAGGTCAGCCCTTTCGTCTTAATTCTCTTTATTCATGAGTTCACCTTTTGGACCTCGGAGGGCGGTTCTGAGGACCGTCCTCCTTCTGTGAGGCCTCAAACTCCTCCTTCTCCTTCTCCTCCCATCGAGTGGTCCTCTGATTCGGAGGACCACATCCCTCTGGCCCGGCGACGGGCCACCGGTGGGGCCCCATCAAGGGGCCACCGGTCGAGGGCCGGGACCTCATCGAGGGTGGAGGAGTCCCCAGAGGGGACAGCCTCCGTCCTGAAGCGACTGGACCTGGAAAGGATCCGGGCCCGCTACAGGATCCCTCGGGAGGTTGAGTTATTCCTACCAACACCTGACGACCGGGTCATCTCCTCCCGACCCGGTCGAGTAGCTCTTTATGAGATCTGCCTGCAGGCAGGTCTCCGCCCTCCCTTTCATCCTTCTTTGTCCGCCTGCTTGATTTCTTCTCTTTGACTCCTTCTCAACTAGTCCCAAACTCCTGCCGTGTGATTAGCGCCTTTGTTATTCTCTGTCATCGCTTAGGCATTACTCCCAGGATCAGTTTGTTTTGCAATTTCTACTCCCTCCGATCCCAAAAAGGGTGGTGGCTATTCCAGCCCCGACCCAACAGGGTCCTTAAGATTCTTTTGCCTTCGTCAATCAAGGGGTGGAAACCCCGTTTCTTTTTTGCCAATATTGACCAAGTCCGGCCCCGGTGGGGGGACCCCGACCTCCGAGGGAACGCCGCGGCTGTTCATCCTGGGGACCGGGAGGCGATGGGGGTGTTGCTGACCGCTGAGATCCCCCGGTACACCCTACTGTTAGCGGAGGACAACTTTGAGTTGGCGGGTCTCATCTCCCAGCGGGGTAAATTCTCCATACTTAGTCAGGAACTCTGCTCTTCTTTTTTCCTCTTTTTTTTTTTTTTACATTCTGAAAATCTAACTTATGTCATGCAGCAATGAAGATCCCGACCGCGAAAGTGGTAAAGGCTGCTAAGAAAAGGGCCCGAGAAGGGCCGCCCAGGGACCAGCGGGCTCCGGCTCCGGCTCCGAAACGCCTGGTGGTCCGGGCCTCCCTCCCGGCACCAGTCCCACCCCCGGCTCCGTCACATGCCCCAGCTGTACCGGAGGTCGACCTCACGGTCGACACTCCATCAGAGGTGGGGGCGACTGCAGGAGCCACCGCCGAGGAACCAGAAGTGGGGGTGGCTGCGGAGCCACCGCCGAGGAACCAGAAGTGGGGGCGCGTGTGCCAACCGGGGAGTTCCCGGTCCCCGAGAGAGCGACCCCATCAGGCGCCGCCAGGGACTGGGGCGAGGGACCATCTGGCCCCTCGAGCCCATCCCCCGAAGGGCCACTCGGGAGTGGTTCGCACGTAGAGCCGGGGACTTCAGGAACGGCGGAGGGAGGCGAGGGCGCGCCCAGGCCGCCTCGGGACTCCTTGGACGACGGCCACTGGGCCGAGCAGGCCCTGGGTCCGATTTTTGATCTCAGGATTATAGAAATCTCAGCCATATGGGGCGGGCGTTTTTCCGAGACTCTTACGCCGCAGTGGTCAAGGTAAGCAATTTTCTCGTTCCCTCCCCCTTACTGTTCCTACATATATATATTCTGTTGACCTGGGCTTGTGTGCAGATCGCGCACTCCCTGAGGGCTGCCAGGGAGGTCATCCACGGGGGA
>UESW01003571.1:41828-60881 GCA_900491605.1 Calamus simplicifolius
GTCATGGCAGGGATATGCACATCTCTGAGCTGACCTCAGCGCTCCAGGAGGCCGAGGACCGAGCGGGTGCGGCGGCGGAGGAAGCTAGAGTGGCAGGGAGGAGACCCGCCGTCGTGAGGAAGAGTTGAGCCGCGCTCGAGAGGAGATAAACCAGGCTTGGGAGGCTGAAAAACCACGGCGGAGGCCCTTGCTGCGGAGAAGGCTCGGGCTGCTGGACTTGTTGAAGAGTACAAGGCATCCGAGCGTTTCGCAGATGACCTGGCCGAAGCTTCGGCCGCTGTATACCTCGACGGGTTCCAGCATGCTAAGGAGAGGGTGGCCAGGGATTTGAATTTCCCCCGGGCCCTGGAGATCGAATTGTCAGACCAGACTTCCTCCGATGATGAGCCCGCACCGGCAGAGCCATGAGTCTGCGTCCGCGACTTTGCTTTTCTTTTCTTTCTTTTGTAAGCCCGACTACGTCGGGGTTTTGTAGTTCCAGTTAATGAAAATACTTTTTTCATGATCTTCGTATTATTGTTAACTTCATCAATTGATACGTGGCCCCACGATTCTTGTTTGTCTCGATGATTCCGAGGGACACCTTCCCACCTGCGCCACTCCGCCTTAGTTACATGGACCCGCGGACTTAGAGCTAGGTAGGGTTGAATCTTGGGAGCGGGGGCACCGCTGATCGGGGATTAGGCCGGTAGGCTCCCTCGGAACTATAGGCGTAATGCCCGGTCAAGTATCGGACCTGGTGTCAGTCTGGCGCGCAGCTTGATGTCCGCGGGACTTAGCTTTGTTTTGACCGGTAGGGTGTCGGGTCTTGGCTGTGAAGAATCGTTGGTGCACTGCTCCGCCAGCGGTTAGCCGGGTTTATGCCTGATTGGCACAGGGCCTTGAGTGCCGATGGGGTGCCGGGCTTTGCTGGCTGGTGCAGGGCTTTGGTGCCGACGGGGTGCCGGGCTTTTGTTGTTGAGAGCCGGTGGTACACTGCTCTGCCAGTGGTACACTGGGCTTTATGCCTGGCTGGTGCAGGGCTTTGGTGCCGACGGGGTGCCGGCTTTTGTTGTTGAGAGCCAGTGGTACACTGCTCTGCCAGTGGTACACTGGGCTTTATGCCTGGCTGGTGCAGGGCTTTGGTGCCGACGGGGTGCCGGGCTTTTGTTGTTGAGAGCCAGTGGTACACTGCTCTGCCAGTGGTACACTGGGCTTTATGCCTGGCTGGTGCAGGGCTTTGGTGCCGACGGGGTGCCGGGCTTTTGTTGTTGAGAGCCGGTGGTACACCGCTCTGCCAGTGGTACACTGGGCTTTATGCCTGGCTGGTGCAGGGCTTTGGTGCCGACGGGGTGCCGGGCTTTTGTTGTTGAGAGCCGGTGGTACACCGCTCTGCCAGTGGTACACTGGGCTTTATGCCTGGCTGGTGCAGGGCTTTGGTGCCGACGGGGTGCCGGGCTTTTGTTGTTGAGAGCCAGTGGTACACCGCTCTGCCAGTGGTACACTGGGCTTTATGCCTGGCTGGTGCAGGGCTTTGGTGCCGACGGGGTGCCGGGCTTTTGTTGTTGAGAGCCGTGGTACACCGCTCTGCCAGTGGTACACTGGGCTTTATGCCTGGCTGGTGCAGGGCTTTGGTGCCGACGGGGTGCCGGGCTTTTGTTGTTGAGAGCCAGTGGTACACTGCTCTGCCAGTGGTACACTGGGCTTTATGCCTGGCTGGTGCAGGGCTTTGGTGCCGACGGGGTGCCGGGCTTTTGTTGTTGAGAGCCGGTGGTACACCGCTCTGCCAGTGGTACACTGGGCTTTATGCCTGGCTGGTGCAGGGCTTTGGTGCCGACGGGGTGCCGGGCTTTTGTTGTTGAGAGCCGGTGGTACACCGCTCTGCCAGTGGTACACTGGGCTTTATGCCTGGCTGGTGCAGGGCTTTGGTGCCGACGGGGTGCCGGGCTTTTGTTGTTGAGAGCCGGTGGTACACCGCTCTGCCAGTGGTACACTGGGCTTTATGCCTGGCTGATGCAGGGCTTTGGTGCCGACGGGGTGCCGGGCTTTTGTTGTTGAGAGCCGGTGGTACACCGCTCTGCCAGTGGTACACTGGGCTTTATGCCTGGCTGGTGCAGGGCTTTGGTGCCGAGGGGTGCCGGGCTTTTGTTGTTGAGAGCCGGTGGTACACCGCTCTGCCATGGTACACTGGGCTTTAGGAAGATTCAGATAACTAGAATTGAATTCCGTTAGCATTGAATGAGAGGTGAACATCCGAACAAATACGGAGATGACGTTTAATATGAAAAAGGGGGATACATTACTGATAATACCGGCGGAGGTTATCCGCATTCCATGTCCTAGGAAGTGGTGTCCCGTCAAGTTCTTCGATTTTGTAAGCTCCGTGGTGCAGCGTCTCAGCGACTCGGTAAGGTCCCTCCCAGTTGGGGCTAGCTTGCCGCCTTCAGTTGGTTTTGAGACTTCAGCCCGTCGAAGGATTAGGTCTCCTGGTAGGAACGTCCGGGGGCGCACGCGAGCGTTATAGTACTTTGCGGCCCGTTGCCGATAGGCTGCCATTCGAAGCCGCGCCCGATCTTGCATCTCCTCTACCAGGTCGAGGTTGGCTCGCAGTTGGTCTGGATTATCTTCCTCACTGTAGGCTTCTACCCGAAGGCTGGGCGCGCCGATCTCCACAGGAATGACGGCCTCAGAACCAAAGACCAAGCTGAATGGCGTTTCGCCAGTGGGAGTTCGTGGCGTTGTATGATAAGCCCATAGCACGTTGGAGAGTTCTTCTACCCATCGTCCCTTGCAGCCATCCAGTCGAGTCTTTAGCCCCTGGAGGATGATCCGGTTAGTCACTTCCGCTGCCCCGTTGGTTTGAGGATGCCCGACGAGGTGAACCTCTGACAGATGCCCAGCTTGGAGCAGAACTCCCGGAAAGGTGCATTGTCAAACTGTCGGCCGTTATCAGTGACTAGAGTGCGTGGCAGCCCAAACCGACATATGACTGACTTCCAGAAGAAAGATCTCACTTTACTTTCGGAAATTTTGGCCAGAGCCTCAGCTTCAACCCACTTGGTGAAGTGATCCACTGCCACCAGGAGAAACTTCCGCTGCCCGGAGGCCGGGGAAATGGACCTAAAATATCCATACCCCACTGGGCGAAAGGCCAGGGTGCCACCAGAGGAGTTAGGTGAGAGGTTGGCTGTCGCTGAATATTGGCATGACGCTGACAGCTATCACACTTCTTGACAAGCTCGGACGCGTCCTCCTTCATTGTCAACCAGAAATACCCCTGGCGTAGGGCCTTGTATGCTAGGGCTCTGCCCCCCAGGTGACTCCCACATACACCCTCGTGGATCTCCCTAAGGATGTAATCTGATTCTGCTGGCCCCACACATCTAAGGACCGGATATGAGAAGGATCTTCGATAAAGCTTCCCGTCCATCATCAAGAACCTCGGGGCCCTTCGTTTGAGCAGCTTGGCCTCAGCGGGGTCCTCCGGGAGAGTGCCGTCAGTCAAGTACCGAACATAGGGGTCCATCCAGGAGGGCTCCTGCTGCACCGGCAACGCTTCATCCGGCCTCGAAGCTTGGGACTTGTAGGTGCTCCACATACGTTCTCCCCAACGTCCCGTCGGCCGAAGTGGCCAAACGAGACAGCGCGTCAGCCCTGGCATTCTCCGCTCTGGGGATATAGCTGACACGGAAATAAGAGAAATGAGACGCCTGGGACTGCACCTTGCTCAAATAGCGGGACATGGTGGGGTCCCTAGCCTCGTACTCCCCGCGACTTGCCCAGAAATGAGTTGAGAGTCCGTGAAGGCCCTTAAGCGCCCCGCGCCCAGCTCCTTAGCTAGCCTCATCCCCGCCAGCAGGGCTTCGTACTCCGCCTGGTTATTGGTCGCCGGAACTGGAATCTGAGAGCGTACTCCGCGACGTCTCCCTCCGGGCTTGCGAGAATGAGTCCGGCTCCACTCCCTTGAGAGTTCGCCGCTCCATCTACGTGCAGGATCCAATCCTCCGTCTCTCCAGGTGAAGGAGAATCCCTTGGCTTCTCCGGTCGCTCCTCCTCCACGTCCTTCTCTGTCCAGGAGCACTCAACTAATAAATCCGCCAACACCTGGGACTTCATGGCTGGTCTTGGCCGGATGGACAGGTCGAACTCGCCCAGCTTGATGGCCCATTTAGCCAGCCGGCCGGAGGTGTCGGGGTGTCACGCCCCAGACCCAAAAATTTTGAGCTAGGGTGACAACCCGCCGCGTGCCGGGCACGCAAGGCGTCTTTAAAATCTTGATATACGATTCAAATGGCAATGAATATGGAAACCAACCATAATACAAATGATAGTTATAAGTTTTGGGCTTCAACCCCTACAATCAAGTCATGCTAATAAGGTTGGGCTACAACAAGCCCTACACACAAACATAATAGGATTACACCAATGCAATGGTTCTCATTTTATTTATTGAAAGCTCCATCAACTCCATCATCAACCCTGAGGCTCTGAAAAACATGGTGAAGGTTTAATGAGTTTACACTCAATAAGTAAGCCTATTATACAATTATATTATATTTAACATGCTATCAACATATGCATTTGTCAACATAACATAAATTGAACATTTGATAATCATCAGAATATGCAAACTGGCAAACTCACTGTTTATGTAATTATAGATTTCCTATGTGACCCACGGCCCTGCAATACCTCAATCAGAGCACATCCTCCAGATGTGTGGCCATCAATATCCACAGAACACATTGTACGATGTGTGAGGCCATACCATAACAGAACACACTCTACGATGTATGTGGCCATAAAAATCATACAGAACACATTGTAAGACATGTGGGCCATACCAGAACACACTCGTCAGTGTGGGAGGCCGTAAAAATCATACAGAACATGTCTACAATATGTGGGGCCATATCATAACAGAATACATCTCCAGTGTGTGTGGCCATAAAAATCATACAGAACACATCTACAATGTGTGGGGCCAAAGTAAAGGAGAACCGCGACGACACATATAAATCTATTTAACATTTTCATCTCATGTGCATCATGCATCTGTATCTCACAATATCTCACAGTGTTTTGCACATTATAAGGAAATGCATATAATCACCTCAATATAAACATGCCGTACAGGCAATCACAATTCTGGCATATACATCAATAAATCATTTCTTACCAATCATTATAATCATATAATTGTTCATTTGAAATCCACAGATCCATGCTACATAGACAATTCAATTAATTTATAAAAATGCATGCTAACTGTATATACTCAATTTATTAATTAAATAATTAAATTGCATAATAGTCTTACTTACCTCCTACGCAAAATCCAAATGATGAATCAACTAATCAGATGTCTGGGCACCTACAGGATCAATGTACATAATTAATTCACGGAAATCTAATTAATAAAATGACCCTTAAGACCCTACCCAGACTAGTTCACGGGCCCAACTTCGGGCTCGAATATCTCCCACTATACACATCTAATTGGGAATTAAAAATACCCCAAGAAACTAGAATTCACCCATATTCTAGCCATATAATTTTTTTGCTAATCCCGATCCGTTACGGGGCCCAAAAGCCATCCCAAGATTGCCCGCTGCACGGCCCACAAGGCCCAGCCTAGGCCGGCCCAGCCGGCCCATGGCCAAACCATCCCCCCCGCTCCCCTGTTTCACCCGAAACAGGGGGCAGCTTCCGGCCGGCGGCCAGGGCCGCCGCCGGCCTAATTCCGTCCGGCCCGGCCACCGGAGGCCGGGCCGGAGACGGCCGCCGCCGCGGCCGGCCTCCTTTCCCCCCTATCTCTCTCAATTTCTCTCCTTCTCTCTCTTTCTCTCCGCAGCTTCCGCGTGGAATTCATCACGCCGGCGACGATTCCGGCCAAATTGGGGCCGGTCCGGCCGCCGTTGGCCGGACCAGAGCCGGCCGCGGCCGGCCTCCCCTCTCTCTCCCTCTCCTTAATTTTCTCTCGACATCTCCCTCACGTCCGCGCGGCACGTCTTTGTGCCGGCGGCACGGCCGGCCACCTTGGCCGGCCGGACCTCCACCGGACGCACGCCCGGCGCCGTGGAGGCGACAGGCCGAAGCTCGGGCCCGGCGAGGCGGCGAGCACGCCGCCGGGCCCGAACCAACCGGCGGAACCCGGTTCGGTTTCCGCCACCGCGCGAGAGAAGGCCAATTGGCCTTCTCTCTCTTCTCTCTCTCCACCACCACCCCGGACGCCTCCCCGGTGCCGGCGGGGTCGCCGGCAAAGGCTCAGGCTGGTTTCAATGCTCTGCCTCCCTCTCTCTCTCTCTCTCTTTCTCTCTCTCTCTCTCATGCTGTCTCTCTTTCTCTCGCTCGCTCTCTCTCTCTATCGTTCTCTCTCTAGAAACTAGGGATTTACCTGATGGAGACTGATGCGCCAGCGTGAAGGAAGAAGTCCTTCTCCTCCCTATTTATTCACCTGCGCAGCGCCTCAGATCGGGGGGTTTCCCGGAAGACTAAGCGCTTCGCTTGGAGCGAAGCGTTAGTCAGGGGAACCCAAAAGTCAGGAGCTTGGTTCATCTGAACCAAGCCTGGTTCATCTGAACCAAATCTGGTTCATCTGAACCAAATCTGGTTCGTTTGAACCGGGTATTACACGGGGCGAGACAGAATAGATCGCAGGGCTGGTCCGTGAGCACCACGATGGGATGGGCTTGAAAGTAAGGCCGAAGCGCTGAGCAGAAACCACCAAGGCGAAGATAATCTTCTCGGTTTTGAATACCTAGTCTCAGTATCATGGAGCACCTTGCTGGTATAATAGATGGGCTTCTGGGCTTCGCCGGTATCCGTGCGCACAAGCACGGAGCTAACAGCCTCGGGGGAGGCGGCCAGATATAAAAAGAGCTCCTCTCCATTTTCAGGCTTGGACAGTAGCGGAGGAGTAGAGAGAAACTGCTTCAAGTCTTCGAAGGAGCCCTGGCATTCTTCCATCCATTCGAAGCCGTTGATTTTGCGCAGCGCCTTGAAAAAGGGTAGGCACCTCTCCGCCGACCTCGACATAAAGCGACTCAAGGCAGCCACCCTCCCCGTCAGGCGCTGCACCTCCTTCTTGCTGACCGAAGGGCGCATCTCCAGGATGGCTCTGATCTTGTCGGGGTTGGCCTCGATCCCACGCTGGGTCCCATGAAACCCAGGAACTTGCCAGCTGCTACTACCCGAAGGCACATTTGTGAGGGTTGAGTTTCATTCGGTACCGACGCAGGTTGCTGAAAGTCTCCTCGAGATCTGCTACATGGTCTTCTGCATGGGCACTCTTGGTCAGCATGTCATCCACATATACCTCCATGTTGCACCCCAATTGATTCTCAAAAACCTTGTTCATTAGTCTTTGGTAAGTGGCCCCGGCGTTTTTCAGTCCGAAAGGCATCACCCTGTAACAGTAGATCCCCCTCTCTGTGACAAAGGAGTTGCTTCTTCGTCTGCTGAGCTCATCTTAATTTGATTATACCCCGAAAACGCATCCATGAAACTGAGCGTCCCATGCCCGGAGGTGGCGTCTACCAGCTGGTCGATCCGGGGAGCGGGAAGCTATCCTTCGGACATGCCTTATTGGGGTCGGTGAAGTCCACACATCCTCCAGCTTCCACTGGCCTTACGAACCATCACGACGTTCGCCAACCAGTTAGGGTAGCGAACCTCGCGGACGTGGCCAGCCGCTAACAGCTTCCGCACCTCCTCGTCAACAGCCTTCTGTCGGTCCGGGGCAAAACTTCTTTTTTTCTGCCTGATAGGCCGGCATTCCGGTCGGATGTTGAGCTGATGTGTGATTACTTCCTCCGGGATTCCGGGCATGTCGGAGGCTAACCAAGCGAAGACGTCGGGCCCGCAGAAAGGCCAGGAGCCGGTCATGAGCCTTGTCCGGGAGTGAGGCTCCAACGCAGATCGTCTGCATGGGGTCCTCCCGAGGGGGAAAGTGAGCAGCCGCTCGGCCGGTTCCCCCCTCCTCCAGGTCTCGTGGGTCAAGGGTCTCGATATCGATGCTGATGGTGGTGCAAGCGTTGCCTCCTGGGGACTGGGGGCCAAGTGATAGCATAGCGCCGGCAGGTCCTGCTCCCGCATCTCGCCGATCCCGCGGGGGTTGGGAACCTCACCAGGAGCCGCTTGGTGGAAATGACGGCATCCAAGAGGTTGAGCCTGGGCCTCCCAAGAATCGGAGATGGGGAAACGATGACACACCCCGGGACTGGTGGGGGCCCCAGGGTTAAGAAATGATGACCTCACCCCGACCCCGAGGGGGTGCCAGGGGGTGAGGGAATGACAATGCACCCCGGGACCGGCGGGGGCCCCGGGGTTAAGGAATGATGACCCTACCCCCGACCCCGAGGGGGTGCCGGGGGTGAGGGGATGACGATGCACCCCGGGACCGGTGGGGGCCCCGGGGTTAAGAATGATGACCCTACCCCCGACCCCGAGGGGGTGCCGGGGGTGAGGGGATGACGATGCACCCCGGGACCGGTGGGGGCCCCGGGGTTAAAGAATGATGACCCTACCCCCGACCCCGAGGGGGTGCCGGGGGTGAGGGGATGACGATGCACCCCGGGACCGGTGGGGGCCCCGGGGTTAAAGAATGATGACCCTACCCCCGACCCCGAGGGGGTGCCGGGGGTGAGGGATGACGATGCACCCCGGGACCGGTGGGGGCCCCGGGGTTAAGAATGATGACCCTACCCCCGACCCCGAGGGGGTGCCGGGGGTGAGGGGATGACGATGCACCCCGGGACCGGTGGGGGCCCCGGGGTTAAGAATGATGACCCTACCCCCGACCCCGAGGGGGTGCCGGGGGTGGGGATGACGATGCACCCCGGGACCGGTGGGGGCCCCGGGGTTAAGAATGATGACCCTACCCCCGACCCCGAGGGGGTGCCGGGGGTGAGGGGATGACGATGCACCCCGGGACCGGTGGGGGCCCCGGGGTTAAGAATGATGACCCTACCCCCGACCCCGAGGGGGTGCCGGGGGTGAGGGATGACGATGCACCCCGGGACCGGTGGGGGCCCCGGGGTTAAGAATGATGACCCTACCCCCGACCCCGAGGGGGTGCCGGGGGTGAGGGATGACGATGCACCCCGGGACCGGTGGGGCCCCGGGGTTAAGAATGATGACCCTACCCCCGACCCCGAGGGGGTGCCGGGGGTGAGGGGATGACGATGCACCCCGGGACCGGTGGGGGCCCCGGGGTTAAGAATGATGACCCTACCCCCGACCCCGAGGGGGTGCCGGGGGTGAGGGATGACGATGCACCCCGGGACCGGTGATGATGACCCTACCCCCGACCCCCCCTTTTGATGACCCTACCCCCGACCCCGAGGGGTGCCGGGGGTGAGGGATGACGATGACTGCCGTTACCTTTCTGACGACGTTGGGATCAGTCATATCAGATGCCCCCTCGCCCCTAAGCGGGTCCCACCGCTGAGGCTCAAGGGGCGTTCTCCACGTGGCTGATCCCTGCCTTGCGCCAGCGGGCGTCAGCCCACCTCGCATGAGTTCCCTTCTTGGACCTCGGAGGCAGGTTCTGAGGACCGTCCTCCTTCTGTGAGGCCTCAGACTCCTCCTTCTCCTTCTCCTCCCATCGAGTGGTCCTCTGATTCGGAGGACCACATCCCTCTGGCCCGGCGACGGGCCACCGGTGGGGCCCCATCAAGGGGCCACCGGTCGAGGGCCGGGACCTCATCGAGGGTGGAGGAGTCCCCAGAGGGGACAGCCTCCGTCCTGAAGCGACTGGACCTGGAAAGGATCCGGGCCCGCTACAGGATCCCTCGGGAGGTCGAGTTATTCCTACCAACACCTGACGACCGGGTCATCTCCTCCCGACCCGGTCGAGTAGCTCTTTATGAGATCTGCCTGCAGGCAGGTCTCCGCCCTCCCTTTCATCCTTTCTTTGTCCGCCTGCTTGATTTCTATTCTTTGACTCCTTCTCAACTAGTCCCAAACTCCTGCCGTGTGATTAGCGCCTTTGTTATTCTCTGTCATCGCCTAGGCATTACTCCCAGGATCAGTTTGTTTTGCAATTTCTACTCCCTCCGAGCCCAAAAAGGGTGGTGGCTATTCCAGCCCCGACCCAACAGGGTCCTTAAGCTTCTTTTGCCTTCGTCAATCAAGGGGTGGAAACCCCGTTTCTTTTTTGCCAATATCGACCAAGTCCGGCCCCGGTGGGGGGACCCCGACCTCCGAGGGAACGCCGCGGCTGTCCATCCTGGGGACCGGGAGGCGATGGGGGTATTGCTGACCGCCGAGATCCCCCGGTACACCCTGCTGTTAGCGGAGGACAACTTTGAGTTGGCGGGTCTCATCTCCCAGCGGGGTAAATTCTCCATACTTAGTCAGAATTCTGCTCTTCTTTTTCCCCCTTTTTTTTTTTTTTTTACCATTCTGAAAATCTAACTTATGTCATGCAGCAATGAAGATCCCGACCGCGAAAGTGGTAAAGGCTGCTAAGAAAAGGGCCCGAGAAGGGCCGCCCAGGGACCAGCGGGCCCGGCCCCGAAACGCCTGGTGGTCCGGGCCTCCCTCCCGGCACCAGTCCCACCCCCGGCTCCGCACATGCCCCGGCTGTACCGGAGGTCGACCTTACGGCCGACACTCCACCAGAGGTGGGGGCGACTGCGGAGCCACCGCCGAGGAACCAGAAGTGGGGGCTGCGGGAGCCACCGCTGAGGAACCAGAAGTGGGGGCGCGTGTGCCAACCGGGGAGTTCCCGGCCCCGAGAGAGCGACCCCATCAGACGCCGCCAGGGACTGGGGCGAGGGACCATCTGGCCCCGCGAGCCCATCCCCCGAAGGGCCACTCGGGAGTGGTCCGCACATAGAGCCGGGGACCTCAGGAACGGCGGAGGGAGGCGAGGGCGCGCCCAGGCCGCCTCGGGACTCCTTGGACGACGGCCGCTGGGCCGAGCAGGCCCTGGGTCCGGTTTTTGATCTCAGGATTATAGAAGATCTCAGCCATCTGGGGGCGGGCGCGTTTTTCCGGACTCCTACGCCGCAGTGGTCAAGGTAAGCAATTTTCTCGTCCCTTCCCCTTACTGTTCTACATACATATATTACTCTGTTGACCTGGGCTTGTGCAGATCGCGCACTCCCTGAGGGCCGCCAGGGAGGTTATCCACGGGGGAAAAAAGGTTCTGCGGGAGACGCAGAAGGAGGCCGAGGAGGCCCAGCGCCGCGCGAAAAGGCAGAAAGGGCGCTGGAAGCGGTCAAAGACGCCTGTGCAAGCGAGGTGAGGGCCGCCAGAGCCGGGCGGAAATGGAGGCCAATCGCGCGCGCGGCGCTCTCTCAGATGGCGGAGGCTGAGAGCGCGGTCATGGCCAGGGATATGCACATCTCTGAGTGACCTCAGCGCTCCAGGAGGCCGAGGACCGAGCGGGTGCGGCGGCGGAGGAAGCTAGAGTGGCAGGGAGGAGACCTGCCGTCGTGAGGAAGAGTTGAGCCGCGCTCGAGAGGAGATAAACCAGGCTCGGGAGGCTGAAAAAACCACGGCGGAGGCCCTTGCTGCGGAGAAGGCTCGGGCTGCTGGACTTGTTGAAGAGTACAAGGCATCCGAGCGTTTCGCAGATGACCTGGCCGAAGCTTCGGCCGCTGTATACCTCGACGGGTTCCAGCATGCTAAGGAGAGGGTGGCCAGGGATTTGAATTTCCCCCGGGCCCTGGAGATCGAATTGTCAGACCAGACTTCCTTCCGATGATGAGCCCGCACCGGCAGAGCCATGAGTCTGCGTCCGCGACTTTGCTTTTCTTTTCTTTCTTTTGTAAGCCCGACTACGTCGGGGTTTTGTAGTTCCAGTTAATGAAAATACTTTTCATGATGATCTTCGTATTATTGTTAACTTCATCAATTGATACGTGGCCCCACGATTCTTGTTTGTCTCGATGATTCCGAGGGACACCTTCCCACCTGCGCCACTCCGCTTAGTTACATGGACCCGCGGATTAGAGCTAGGTAGGGTTGAATCTTGGGAGCGGGGGCACCGCTGATCGGGGATTAGGCCGGTAGGCTCCCTCGGAGCTATAGGCGTAATGCCCGGTCAAGTATCGGACCTGGTGTCAGTCTGGCGCGCAGCTTGATGCCGCGGGACTTAGCTTTGTTTTGACCGGTAGGGTGTCGGGTCTTGGCTGTGAAGAATCGTTGGTGCACTGCTCCGCCAGCGGTTAGCCGGGTTTTATGCCTGATTGGCACAGGGCCTTGAGTGCCGATGAGGGCTTTGGTGCCGACGGGGTGCCGGGCTTTTGTTGTTGAGAGCCAGTGGTACACTGCTCTGCCAGTGGTACACTGGGCTTTATGCCTGGCTGGTGCAGGGCTTTGGTGCCGACGGGGTGCCGGGCTTTTGTTGTTGAGAGCCAGTGGTACACTGCTCTGCCAGTGGTACACTGGGCTTTATGCCTGGCTGGTGCAGGGCTTTGGTGCCGACGGGGTGCCGGGCTTTTGTTGTTGAGAGCCAGTGGTACACTGCTCTGCCAGTGGTACACTGGGCTTTATGCCTGGCTGGTGCAGGGCTTTGGTGCCGACGGGGTGCCGGGCTTTTGTTGTTGAGAGCCAGTGGTACACTGCTCTGCCAGTGGTACACTGGGCTTTATGCCTGGCTGGTGCAGGGCTTTGGTGCCGACGGGGTGCCGGGCTTTTGTTGTTGAGAGCCAGTGGTACACTGCTCTGCCAGTGGTACACTGGGCTTTATGCCTGGCTGGTGCAGGGCTTTGGTGCCGACGGGGTGCCGGGCTTTTGTTGTTGAGAGCCAGTGGTACACTGCTCTGCCAGTGGTACACTGGGCTTTATGCCTGGCTGGTGCAGGGCTTTGGTGCCGACGGGGTGCCGGGCTTTTGTTGTTGAGAGCCAGTGGTACACTGCTCTGCCAGTGGTACACTGGGCTTTATGCCTGGCTGGTGCAGGGCTTTGGTGCCGACGGGGTGCCGGGCTTTTGTTGTTGAGAGCCAGTGGTACACTGCTCTGCCAGTGGTACACTGGGCTTTATGCCTGGCTGGTGCAGGGCTTTGGTGCCGACGGGGTGCCGGGCTTTTGTTGTTGAGAGCCAGTGGTACACTGCTCTGCCAGTGGTACACTGGGCTTTATGCCTGGCTGGTGCAGGGCTTTGGTGCCGACGGGGTGCCGGGCTTTTGTTGTTGAGAGCCAGTGGTACACTGCTCTGCCAGTGGTACACTGGGCTTTATGCCTGGCTGGTGCAGGGCTTTGGTGCCGACGGGGTGCCGGGCTTTTGTTGTTGAGAGCCAGTGGTACACTGCTCTGCCAGTGGTACACTGGGCTTTATGCCTGGCTGGTGCAGGGCTTTGGTGCCGACGGGGTGCCGGGCTTTTGTTGTTGAGAGCCAGTGGTACACTGCTCTGCCAGTGGTACACTGGGCTTTATGCCTGGCTGGTGCAGGGCTTTGGTGCCGACGGGGTGCCGGGCTTTTGTTGTTGAGAGCCAGTGGTACACTGCTCTGCCAGTGGTACACTGGGCTTTATGCCTGGCTGGTGCAGGGCTTTGGTGCCGACGGGGTGCCGGGCTTTTGTTGTTGAGAGCCAGTGGTACACTGCTCTGCCAGTGGTACACTGGGCTTTATTCAGATAACTAGAATTGAATCCGTTAGCATTGAATAAGGGTGAACACCCAAACAAATACGGAGATGATGTTTAATATGAAAGGAGGATACATTACTGATAATACCGGCGGAGGTTATCCGCATTCCACGTCCTAGGAAGTGGTGTCCCGTCAAGTTCTTCAATTTTATAAGCTCCGTGGTGCAGCGTCTCGGTGATCGGTAAGGTCCCTCCCAGTTAGGGGCTAGCTTGCCTCCCTCAGTTGGCTTTGAGACTTCAGCCCGTCGAAGGACTAGGTCTCCTGGTAGGAACGTCCGGGGGCGCACGCGAGCGTTGTAGTATTTCGCGGCCCGTTGCCGATAGGCTGCCATTCGAAGCCGCGCCCGATCTCGCACTCCTCCACCAGGTCGAGGTTGGCTCGCAGTTGGTCAGGGTTATCTTCCTCACTGTAGGCTTCTACCCGAGGGCTGGGCGCGCCGATCTCCACAGGAATGACGGCCTCAGAACCAAAGACCAAGCTGAATGGCGTTTCGCCAGTGGGAGTTCGTGGCGTTGTATGATAAGCCCATAGCACGTTGGAGAGTTCTTCTACCCATCGTCCCTTGCAGCCATCCAGTCGAGTCTTTAGCCCCTGGAGGATGATCCGGTTAGTCACTTCAGCTGCCCCGTTGGTTTGAGGATGCCCGACGGAGGTGAACCTCTGACAGATGCCCAGCTCGGAGCAGAACTCCCGGAAAGGTGCGTTGTCAAACTGCCGGCCATTATCAGTGACTAGAGTGCGTGGCAGCCCAAACCGACATATGATTGACTTCCAGAAGAAAGATCTCACTTTACTCTCGGTAATTTTGGCCAGAGCCTCAGCTTCAACCCACTTGGTGAAGTGATCCACCGCCACCAGGAGAAACTTCCGCTGCCCGGAGGCCGGGGGAAATGGACCTAAGATATCCATACCCCACTGGGCGAAGGGCCAGGGTGCCACCAGAGGAGTTAGGTGAGAGGTTGGCTGTCGCTGAATATTGGCATGACGCTGGCAGCTATCACACTTCTTGACAAGCTCGGCCGCATCCTCCTTCATTGTCAACCAGAAATACCCTTGGCGTAGGGCCTTGTATGCTAGGGCTCTGCCCCCCAGGTGACTCCCGCATACACCCTCGTGGATCTCCCTAAGGATATAATCTGATTCTGTTGGCCCCACACACCTAAGGACCGGATATGAGAAGGATCTCCGATAAAGCTTCCCGTCCATCATCAAGAATCTCGGGGCCCTTCGCCTGAGCAGCTTGGCCTCAGCGGGGTCCTCCGGGAGAGTACCGTCAGTCAAGTACCGGATGTAGGGGTCCATCCAGGAGGGCTCCTGCTCCACCGGCAATGCTTCATCCGTGGCCTCAATGCTTGGGACTTGTAGGTGCTCCACATATGTTCTCCCAACGTCCCGTCGACCGAAGTGGCCAAACGAGACAGCGCGTCAGCCCTGGCATTCTCCGCTCTGGGGATATAGCTGACACGAAAATAAGAGAAATGAGACGCCTGGGACTGCACCTTGCTCAAGTAGCGGGACATGGTGGGGTCCCTAGCCTCGTACTCCCCGGCGACTTGTCCAGAAATGAGTTGAGAGTCCGTGAAGGCCCTCAAGCGCCCCGCGCCCAGCTCCTTAGCTAGCCTCATCCCCGCCAGCAGGGCTTCGTACTCCGCCTGGTTATTGGTCGCCGGGAACTGGAATCTGAGAGCGTACTCCACGACGTCTCCCTCCGGGCTTGCGAGAATGAGTCCGGCTCCACTCCCTTGAGAGTTCGCCGCTCCATCTACATGCAGGATCCAATCCTCCGTCCTCTCCAGGTGAGGAGAGTCCCTTGGCTCTCCGGTCGCGCCTCCTCCACGTCCTTCTCGTCCAGGAGCACTCGACTAGGAAATCCGCCAACACCTGGGACTTCATGGCTGATCTTGGCCGGATGGACAGGTCGAACTCGCTTAGCTTGATGGCCCATTTAGCCAGCCGGCCGGAGGTGTCGGGGCGAGACAGAATAGCTCGCAGGGGCTGGTCCGTAAGCACCACGATGGGATGGGCTTGAAAGTAAGGCCGAAGGCGCTGAGTAGAGACCACCAAGGCGAAGATAATCTTCTCGGTTTTTGAATACCTGGTCTCAGCGTCATGGAGCACCTTGCTGGTATAATAGATGGGCTTCTGGGCTCCGTCGGTATCCGTGCGCACAAGCACGGAGCTAACAGCCTCGGGGGAAGCGGCCAGATATAAAAAGAGCTCCTCTCCATTTTCAGGCTTGGACAGTAGCGGAGGAGTAGAGAGAAACTGCTTCAATTCTTCAAAGGAGCCCTGACACTCTTTCGTCCACTCGAAGCCGTTGATCTTGCGCAGCGCCTTGAAAAAGGGTAGGCACCTCTCCGCCGACCTTGACATGAAACGACTCAAGGCAGCCACCCTCCCGTCAGGCGCTGCACCTCCTTCTTGCTGACCGGAGGCCGCATCTCCAGGATGGCTCTGATCTTGTCGGGGTTGGCCTCGATCCCGCGCTGGGTCACCATGAAACCCAGGAACTTGCCAGCCGCTACTCCGAAGGCGCATTTGTGGGGTTGAGCTTCATCCGGTACCGGCGCAGATTGCTGAAAGTCTCCTCGAGATCTGCTACATGGTCTTCTGCATGGGCACTCTTGGTCAGCATGTCATCCACATATACCTCCATGTTGCGCCCCATTGATCTCAAAAACCTTGTTCATTAATCTTTGGTAAGTGGCCCCGGCGTTTTTCAGTCCAAAGGGCATCACCCTGTAACAGTAGATCCCCCTCTCTGTGACAAAGGAGGTTGCTTCTTCGTCTGCTGAGCTCATCTTGATTTGATTATACCCCGAGAACGCATCCATGAAACTGAGCGTCCCGTGCCCGGAGGTGGCGTCTACCAGCTGGTCGATTCGGGGGAGCGGGAAGCTGTCCTTGGGACACGCCTTATTGAGGTCGGTGAAGTCCACGCACATTCTCCAGCTTCCACTGGCCTTCCGAACCATCACGACATTCGCCAACCAGTCGGGGTAGCGCACCTCGCGGATGTGGCCAGCCGCCAACAGCTTCCGCACCTCCTCATCAACAGCCTTCTGTCGGTCCGGGGCAAAACTCCTTTTCTTCTGCCTGATAGGCCGGCACTCCGGTCGGATGTTGAGCTGATGTGTAATCACCTCCTCCGGGATCCCGGGCATGTCGGATGCTGACCACGCGAAGACGTCGGCGTTGGCCCGCAGAAAGGCTAGGAGCCGGTCACGAGCTTCGTCCGGAAGTGAGGCTCCGACTCGATCGTCTGCATGGGGTCCTCCCCGAGGGGGAAAGTGAGCAGCCGCTCGGCCGGTTCCCCCCTCCTCTCCAGGTCTCGTGGGTCAAGGGTCTCTGATGTCGATGCAGATGGTGGTGCAAGCGCTGCCCCTGGGGACTGGGGGCCAAGTGATAGCATGGCGCCGGCAGGTCCCGCTCTCCTCGCATCTCGCCGATCCCGCTGGTGGTTGGGAACCTCACCAGGAGCCGCTTGGTGGAAATGACGGCATCCAAGAGGTTGAGCCCGGGCCTCCCAAGAATCGCGTTGTACGCCAGGGGCACACGGACTACCAAGAATTTTATAAGGACAGTGCTCTGGCACGGAGCCGTTCCAGCTGTCACGGGAAGAGTAATTTCCCCCTCGACCCTCACAGAATCCCCCGTGAATCCCATCAAAGGCGTGACGACAGGCCGAAGTAGATCATGCGACAGGTTCATGCGAACAAAGGCGTCGTAGTTCAAAACATCTACTGAACTTCCACTGTCGACCAGGATTCGTTTTACAGGGTGCTTAGCAATCGTCATGGATACGACGACGCTATCATCATCTTTATTTACAACCCCCTCCAAGTCCTCTTCGAAAAAAGGAATTACAGCCTCCACTCCTCCCTCTCCCCTTGGTCTCTTTGACGGGCCTCCTGCCCCCCAGGAAATCATCGCTACTGTCTTCTCCGTCGGGGTGTTATCAATCACCGGCGGTGCAGGCGCTGACGGGCCGGAGCTCCTGGGTTGTTCCTTTGGACGAACTTCCTCAGGTGGCCTTGTTGAATGAGGTCTTCAATGGCTTTCTTCAGCTGTCGGCAGTCGTCGGTGTTGTGGCCATGGTCCCGGTGGTAGCGGCAGTAGAGATTTTTGTTCCGGGGAATCTTCGGGTTGATGGGAGGAGGGCGTTGCAGATAGGGCTCCCCTTCGATCTCGAGCAGGATCTGGGATATTGGAGCAAGCAACGGAGTGTAAGGCCCGTCTCTCGGTGCAGGAGGTCGAGGACGGTTGTCTGGTCGGCGAGGAGGCTCGGGCCTCCTGGGGCGGGCTTCCGCAGGTTCTGGCTGGGTTGGCTTCCGGGGTATACTCCCGCCGGCTTCACGCCGGGAAAAGTCAGCTTCGTCCGCCCGGATGTACTTCTGGGCGCGGATCAGAAGTTCGGAGTAGGAACCCGGCGGCTTTTTGTCCAGGGAGTATGCGAAGCGAGAAGGGCGAAGCCCCCGCTTCAAAGCCAGGGTTGCCACCGAGTCCTCCAGGTTGTAGACTTCCAAGGCGGCCTCCTTGAACCGGGCGACGTAGTCCGCAGAGACTCGCCATTCTTCTGCTGGACGGCAAACAGACTGTCTGCCACCCTCGGGATCTTCCGGCAGGCGTCAAAGTGGGCCAGAAAAGCCCTCTCCAACTGGCGAAAGGAGTCGATGCTTCGCGGCGGCAGACGTGAATACCAGGCCCGGGCAGCTTTTTTCAGGTAGCCGGGAAAGCAACACACATGAGCGAGTCAGTGGCCCCCTGAACTTGCATAAGCACCTTATAGCTCTCCAAATGGTCTAGGGGGTCCGTGGTCCCGTCGTATGGGTCCAGTTGAGGAAGGCGGAACCTGGTAGAGATAGGCTCTTCCATGATGCGGCGAGACAGAGGAGGCCGACTGTCATAATCAGTCTCCGGCAGGTGAGTGATCCGACGGCTGAGCTCCTCCAGCTTCTGGTTGCACTCCTCGAGTCGACGCTCAGCTCGACGAGGCATCCGGCCATCAAAGGAGCCCTCCCCCGAAGACTCAGAAGAAGAGCGGGGGCGGCGATGCCGGCGCGTGCGCTCCGCCTCCTTTCCGTGCCGCCGCTTAGGAGAGACGCTGGCGTGGCGAGAGGGAGACCGGGGCCTTTTGGACGCTC
This sequence comes from Calamus simplicifolius, assembly GCA_900491605.1. Lineage (NCBI taxonomy): Eukaryota > Viridiplantae > Streptophyta > Magnoliopsida > Arecales > Arecaceae > Calamus > Calamus simplicifolius. Next base: position 60,554 of record UESW01003571.1, read on the forward strand.
GCGGGGATGCGGCTTGGCCGGGGATCGGCGGTGATGATCTGCAGGAACGGGCGACCTCCGGCGGGAGGAGTGCTGGCTAGGCTGCATCACTCCAGGGACGGGTTCGGCTCCGGTTGCCGCAAGGCCGCTTGCTGCTGCTGCATGCCTTTGACCCGCCGCCAGCGACTGGACCTGGGTGGCCAGGGCAGCGAATCGATCTTCTTGAAGTGGCTGTGAGCAGACGCGGGGGCGTCAGAGCAGAAGGCCCTGCCCCCTGGAGATTCGGAGGCTCTGGGAAACAGGATACAGAGCCGGGGGGGCCTCCGCGGGTGGACCAGCCCCGCAGCGC
>UESW01003572.1:0-29916 GCA_900491605.1 Calamus simplicifolius
GGGTTTGGGATTGGGCTGTCTGGACACGGTCGCTATCGAATTGTTACTGAGGTATACCTTTCTTCACGACAGAATATCATTAATTGATATCTTTAACTTTATCATATGTATGCTGGTGTAAAAATTAATTTTAATCCATTATTTGATTTTGTATGGTTCTATGCCAGAGTACACTTCTTGCCATGCCAGAAATGGAATTGGCTTATTCCCAGATGTTGGCTTTGCTTATATAGCTCCAGGGACTCCAGGAGCAGGGGCAGTAGGTAAAAAAATTTATTCACATTTATCACTCAACTGATCTACACAACTGCATATCAACTTACTCAATTTCTCAATTATGCATCATAATTTAAAGCATAAAAATCATACTGAATCTTGTCATAGGTAATGTGTTCTTGGCTTATAGGCAATGTGGGTTCCTCCTTACCTTGGGTATTTGCTGATTTGTTTGTCTAGCATTAACTTATATATTCTGATTTTTATCATGATGATCAATATGCAAACAGTACGTAGGGATGGATTTTGATTTGATTGTTGTTCAAAGGTTTTCTTGTATTACTGTTAGAAGAGTAATATCACTTCTACTTGAGACCTTTCAATGCAGTTTGATCTTTCAGTTTTTGCTTAGATCATATAGTATGGTGCTTATCGCTGCTGTCTTCTATTATGAGTTACCAAAGAATGATGATATGCTGTTATATGCTTTGAGTGACAAGAATCTACAATATTAGGCGGTAAGTCAATGAAGAGAAACAAACCATAAAAGCATGTAAGATGACTTCTTTGGCCATGACCTGCCACTTTGTCTTGCTTACCTTGCATGTGCAATAACGACCCATAAAAAACCCTTTTGATAGTCTTCTCGGTGATCAGAAGATCATGTGCACCATAACCAAAACTTTAAACATTCTTATTCATGCTTAATTGTGTATATCATTAGCATGAAGGAATCACAATAGCTAAGGCTTAAAAATAAATAATCAAATAACGGGTCATATGAACCATTCATCTGTCTTTGAAACATGTAGGCCGGTATACTACAACAATAAGAAGAAGTCAACAGCCAAGCCTTGATCACAAATTAGTTGAATCAACTACATGAATCATGTTCCTTCATTCTGCTCAATTTAGAAGCATACTTTCTATAAATATTAATGTAGAAATATTAAGTCCTTACTACTTTCTATAAAATGTATCTGCACCATTTTAGTCATCTTTCCCTCGATATGTCCTTAATTGATGTTACTTCTCTTTTTATGAATAACTATATTTTTTTATATCCTATTTTGTATCATCATATATATCAACATTCTTATTTTGGCCATTCTCATCTTCTACACGTTATTTAGCTATCAAATATTTGTTCTATACAGTATAGCTGATATTATAAACCATAAAACATGTAGGCTAGTGTACAGCAAAAAGATGGTAAAAGAGATCCATTGGAAGAAGAAATGATGGGATATGTATTAAAAACCATAAACTTATTGTTCCAGTACCATGTAACGTTGCAAAATGATCAGTTTCTAGCCAAAGGGAGGACATGTTCCAGCACCCTTTTTTGGCCTCTCTTTCTGCTACATCTTATGTGTATGTATATTATTTTTCTTTTTTTTTTTTTTTTTTTTTTTTTTTTCGTTGGGGGGGGGGGGGGGGGGGGGGGGGGGGATGAAGAAAAGGTGCCACAACTTGCCAGACTTGTTCAACACCCAAAACTAATTTATTAGCCCAGTTGACTGGGCAAAGGAAAATAGCAATTAACAGTGAAACTCATTGAAGTATATCAAATTTAAATAAATCAACAATATGAGGACAAGAGTTTAACCATCAAGGAATTAGACTGCAACTAAATTTGGTGCCTTTGTATGGTGCATAATTTGTAAATTAATGCAATGTTTGTTTGCAACTGCAGCTTTATGGATTTATTGAGCATGATGTGTTTCAGATTCTAGCATGTTTTAATGTAAAGAAATGGTTCAAGCTTGTTTTACAAGCTTAGTTGTTTGGATGCTAGCGTGTGGGCATATGATTGTTTGCAAAGTTGTAACATTATTCATAAAGTTGTTCTTCTGTCTAACATTTTAACCCATGCTGCACTGCAAACTCTCAAAATGTTCATTTTCATGCTATTATTCTGCTTCAATCTTATTAATTTTTCACTCTATCCTTGTGCATATGAGATATAAAATGAAACAGATAACTATATTGGGGGATTTCCTGATCAATATTTTTTTAATGAGACTTTATTTTTCACCCACATATTATTTAACAACTCCGCCAAGGCCAGTCCCAAGCCCGGGTAAAGGAGGAGGGTATGTTAGGTAGCTGACAGCCAGCGTAAAACTCTGTCAATCTCTTAAAACATGAATTTACTAAATCAAACTAATATTCAAAACTATGCAAATTATAGACGAATTAAACTAATGAGTCATACAATGAAATTATGGGAAAGAGTAATAGAAAATCGAATAAGAGCTGAAACTTTGGTGTTAAATAATCAATTTGGATTTATGCCTAAAAGATCGACCATGGAAGCTATTTATTTATTAAGAAGATTGATGGAAATGTATAGGAAAAAGAAAAAAACCTTCATATGGTCTTTATTGATTTAGAAAAAGCATATGATAAAATACTTAAAGGAATACTATGGTGGGTTTTAGAGAAAAAAGGAGTTATCAAAAGGTATATAGAATTAATAAAAGATATATGTGATAGAGCAAAATGAAATTTCAAAATGAAACGGTATATAAGGAGAGAAAATTTTATTTTGAGTTTCATAGGGGGAGCTACCTCATTTAGGGATAGCTTAACTATGATAACATAATCATGCATATACTCAATGTTTTTGTCATCATCAAAAGGGAGAGATTGTTGACCCAATTATTGATTTTGATGATTAACAAAGTCATGAGTATATTCACATTGTTTCTGATAAATTTATGGAGTGTTTCAGTATTAAGAAAGTTTAACAATTCAAATATTACTCAAAATTGATTTTAAGATGAGTTTCAAATTGTAATTCTCAAAAGTTCAGACCTTGGAGTCGACACCTATGAGTCAGGGAGTCGACACATGGGCGTATCAGAATAGTTTTCAAAATTCGGCACGGTCTGGAGTTGACACATGGATGTAGGGAGCCGACTCCAACCTGAGAGACAGAAGTATGCTTTTCTGTATTAGTTTCTAGAGCCGACACATGGAATTCGGGAGCTAACACCTAAGATTCGGGAGCTGACACCTAGAATGAGTGGAGCTGACTCTAACCTAAGAACAGAGAGCGTATTTTGAGCCATATTTAGAGTCGACACCCTCTGTTTCGGGAGCTAACACTGGATGCGGGGAGCCGACACATAACTTATCAGGAGCCGACCCCTCAACGAAAACTTTTATTACCGTTTTTGGATACACAAAGTGGAGCCGACACATGAAAAGTTGGATCTGACTCCAACTGGATAGGAACGGATTTTCAAAGTGTCAGAACGGCCTCCAACGGTAACATTTTCTCACCTAATTTCTAACGGCTATTTTTCTTGTGTAGGAGCAATCCAAGGCCAGAATAATGGCTAGTTTTCCACCAAATCTTGGATTAAAGAAAATCTATAAAAAGGGGAGAACGGACCGTTTAAAATAAGAACGGAAAGAACAAAAAAAAGGGAGAAAGATCAAGAAAATCGAGATATTCAAGAGAGCCATTTCAAAAAGAAAATATCTGTGAGCTCGCCCATCTTCTAAAGAAAGATTCAAAAGAAATCCAAGGCGTACAAAGTTCAATTTCGGAGGATTTCAAAAAGGAAAAGAAGAAGCCAAAACCTATTTTTTTCCATCTTCTCAACAACAAATTCCTGGGTGAAATCTGAGCTGGAGCTTGATTCAACCTTTCAAAGGAGAAGAGGAAAAGAAGAAAAGAAGCCAAGCATATATTCAAATCGCTTCAAACAGGCTTTTCTATTCCCTGTCTATTTATATTGCATATTCGCTCATTTGAGGAGCTGTTTGTCATTGTAAACATTAATTGATTTTATTTGATTGCTAATTCAATCGGCGGATTGAATTAGTGGAGGTGGTATACCTCGGGTCAAGCTAGATATAGCTTGAGGTTGGGTTTTGTGCTGGTAAGCCTAGAAAACCAGTGGTTCGTTGTGATCTTGAGTAAAACAACAAGTTTGAGTTGTGAGCTTGTAAAACAACTTGACTGTAATCAAGAGGATTATAGTGTGGACCCAAGTGGAGCTTGGGAGTAGACGTAGGTGTTGGTTACACCGAACCACTATAAATCTTTATGTTTGTAATGTTTTGATCTCTCTTTCTCTCTTCTTCAATTGCTTGTGCTTAGCTTCAATTAACTCCATTCGCTTGCATACTTTGATATCAATCATTTAATTTAAAAAGAGTTAAATTTTTTTTTAAGAACCCAATTCATCCCCCCTCTTGGGTTGCCATCTGGGCCAACATTCTGAATTATTGCTAATGAGATTATCGGAATGAAAGTGCTTTATATAATTTGATTATATAGGATTAGAATGTGATTAATCATGAATCTCTAATAAATTTCATTGTTAAAATAGGGCATTCAAAATTAATCGATGGTCATATATGAATCAATCTTAATTCTGAGTAATTAATCGACTCCTATTTATTGTATTATATTTTTTAACATGCCGGATAATGACACAGAAACATAGTGTCAAATTCTTGATATATTGGAAATATAATAACAGATGTAGTTGGGAATATTAATATATAAGATGAAATGTATTCTTTCGTTAAGAAGTCAGATGGACAATTCTCGTAAGTGTTGATTCGGAGCTTAATAATAAGAGCGCTCAATTTATGATTAGATCATAAATATATTTTTATTATAGAATCAATGGTACTTATGAAGAAAGATATAATTAAAGAGGTTAATGAAAAATGCCTAGCTTTAATTATGAACCATTTATGGAGGATTGATTTATATGTAGTGACTATATCAATAGATAATTTAAATTCTTTTGAATATAATTAATTTTATAATTTTGAGAGTGCAGTTCTAATTTTTAGTAGAGTAATTTAAAATTAATAATTTTGATATTTTAATTAAGGTGTTAATTGAATGTCAAAATTATTGGAGTTTAAAATTATAATGTCTATAGTTCCTCTAGACGACTTCATTAAATTATATAAACTTTATGATATGTTGGGTTGAATTATTAAATTAGAATTAAGAATTTTAAATTAAATTTTTACATAAAAATTAATTGGATTAATTTTTATTTTAAATAATATAATTATTTAAAAATAAATTTAAAATTATTTTAAATTAAAAATTATACAGTATGCTAGGGAACACATCGTAGGCATGTTTGAGGGTCCATGTCAAAGTTATTTATCACATTTAATTTGCAAAATTAATTTAGCAATCGAATTTGCAAAATTAATGTGCCAAATGTGAAGTTTTAAATTTAAGTATTAAATTTTAATTTATCACATTTAACTTATTTGATAATTTTAAAGTGTTTAAAATTATAAAATCTTAGTGATTTAAATTTTTTAAATTAACTAAGGGTTTATGAAACAAGAGTTGTTTTATAAATAAAATACACTTTTACAAAATAATGAGTTGAAGGGGTAATATGACAATATAAGCCCTTGATCTCCATCGTTACTACAACACTGTAAGTTATTAGTAGCACCTCGAGACACTTTGATTTCGTGGTGTCTACTAATAGCAATAACAAGGTTGTCTTCCATGAGATATTTTTAAGATGTATTTTAGAATTGATTTACCTTACGGCGGCAATTTCTAAGTTAAGTTTAAAAAAATCTGATACGATGGGTCGCATTCATGAAGAAATAATTAAATTAGTTAATTGTTTTCTTGACCAAAATTTAAGAAAATTAATGAGTATTTAAAATATGAGATATTTTGGAAGATACTTATTAATTAAGAAAGTCTCATTTTAACTAGCAACTATTTGACCTACCCTATGGTGGCACTTAGTTGTGGAGATTAAAATTCCTTAGGTATTTAAAGTAAATATGTTTTATGTATTATAACATATGCATTTATGCATCATATTTACTTTGCTTTAAATTATGTGATGATATTTATATGATTATTTATTAAAATATTTTTTTTTTTAGCAAATATGTCAAACCCAATTTTCTCACTTCTCGCCTCTTAAGTTTTAATTGGTAAAAATTTTGTTAAATGGAAAAGCAATATGAATATCTGCCTCGTTAATGAAAACTATCACTATGTCCTTAAGGAGGATTATCCTTCAGTGCTTCCATCCAATGCCTCCAAAGTTGTTACTGAAGAGTACAACCGCTGGATTGTTGCAAACAAGGCCCATTGCTATTTGTTAGCAGCAATGAATGAGGTGCTTAGAACTAAGCACGAGGCCCTTGAAACTGCAAAAGAGATTATGAAATCTTTACAGTAGATGTTTGGATGCTCATCTGATTAGGCTCGCTACAAAGCTGTAAAAGCTGTTATGAATGGCAAAATGAAGAATGGTTCTTGTGTTCATGAGCACATCCTCAAAATGGTCAATCATTTTAATGAGGCTAAAATCAAAGGAGTTAAAATTGATGAAAAGACTCAAATTGGCATGATCTTGGAGATACTATCTTCCGTTTTTCTTCAATTCAAAACTAATTACATTATGAATCATAAGAAGTATAATCTGACTGAACTCCTAAATGAGCTGCAAATTTTGAGACCCTTATAGATGATAAGGGTGGCAAGGCAAATGTTGCTGAAACCAACACAACTGAGGGGAAGCCTTCTTTTTAAAAGAAAAAGAGAAGAAGAATGTGGGAAGGCAAAAGGACAACAAAAATAAGATCTAGAAGAAGAAGGGAAATGCTGCTTAGCCTAAACCTAAAGGAAAGTGTTTCCATTGTCATCAAGATGGCCATTGGAAAAGGAACTGTCAAAGTACCTTGATGAACTAAAACATAAAAGAAACAAGGTAAATTAGATTTACTAGTCATAGAAACATGCTTAGTTGAGAATGATTTCTCAAGCTGGATTATTGATTCAGGAGCATCTAACCTTGTTTGTGTTTCTTTGTAGATGCTTGAGTCTGCCCGGGATCTTCAAGTGGGAGATTTTACTATGAGAGTAGGCAGTAGAAAAAGGTGTCAGCAATAGTAGTAGGGATAGTTCGACTATCGTTTGCTAATAATAAATATTTGTTTTTAAACAAAGTCTATTATATTCTGAATTTCAAACGAAATTTGATTTCGGTTTCAAAGTTGCATAAACAATTTATTTCTATTTCTTTTAGTATTGACTCTGTTTCAATTTATAAGAATGGAATGAATATTTGTTCTGGGCATGTTCAAAATGGTCTATATTTTGTTAAACCAATTTTCAACAACTTGCTTCAAACCAAAATGTTTAAAGTCGCTGAACCAACCCTTAAAAGAAGAAAAGTTTTGAATAATAATAATGACACGTATTTGTGTCATTTGAGGCTTGGTCACATTAATATAGACAGAATAGAAAGACTAGTGAAGGATTGTCCTTTAGGAGAGCTAAGAGTTGGCACTCTACCAGTCTGTGAATCCTGCCTAGAAGGAAAAATGACCAAAAGACCTTTTTTACCAAAAGATAAAAGAGTGAAAGCATATTTAGAAATCATACATATTGATGTATGTGAGCCTTTGAATGTCAAAGCTAGAGGGGACTATGAATATTTCATCATATTTATTGATAATTATTCAAGATATGGATATGCATACTGATGTAAAGAAAATTCGAGGCCTTTGAAACTTCAAAGAATTCCGTGCTAAAGTAGAAAAATAGCTCGGTAAATCAATCAAAACTCTTTGATCTAATTAAGGAGGAGAGTATCTGGATTATGAATTTATGGACCACTTGATTGAGAATGGAATATTATCACAGCTCACGGCACCTGCGACACCACTACAAATTGGTATAGCTGAAAGAAGGAATCACACTTTGCTTGATATGATAAGATCAATGTGTTGGGAATTATGTATTCTAGATATAAATCAAATTTATAAAAATATAGCAGAAGATATAATACAAAATTTCCAGATGCCAGAATCCTTAGGAACAGATTCATTAAATTATAAATAAAATCTAAAATATTAGATTTATTCATACCTGAGTCCTTTATCGATGTAGAAAAGGATGAAGCCGATGAATCCTCTGCCACTAGCCATCCACGTGTCCAGCTTCTAACGGTGATCCACGCGGAGAAGAGTGGATGAAGACCTTCAAGGTATGAAGATGACACTTAGGGAGAGAGGGGTGCTAGCACCTCTTAAATCTCCTTATAGAAATATTCAAAATAGAAGATATCTCCGAAGATCTAAAAGATCTAATCTTTTTCTTCTCACGCTCTTGCTTCCTAGGAGGAAGGAACCATATTTATAGAAAGAGGGAGAGAAGAAACGTTCAAGAGAGAAGAAGAAACCTCTTTCCATGGTAACGTCATGGTAACGTTAATCCAAAGAAATAGAAGAGACCTCTTTTCATGGTAACGTCATAGTAACATTAATCCAAAGAAATAGAAGAAACTCCCATTCTCATGATAACGTTAATCCAAGTGTCACAATCTCAGCCTTTGAAATTAGGAGATAGTTATCTCAAACTACATGCCTCAATCTGTACGTGTTCATCATCAAACCGTAGAGATTCATCATGCCTCATCCCATGGGCATGATTCCATCTTCACATGGCTAAGATTTTCATCCATATCTAAATAATCAGAGCCTTCCATCATATGGATCAAGTCATATTTGGGTATCCAATTATTTGTTCATCATATGCACAAATAATTTCTCCTCAACATTCCTTCTACTATAATGGATCATATCCATTATTATTTTATCTTCTTTAAATTGGGTATTACCCAATTATTTAATTGATCATCTTATCTGAATTAAATCTAATTTAATTATTATTTTAATTCATCTAAAATTCTCCTTAATGCGTGTGACCATTAGGCCTGTTGACCCAATTATTAATTTTGATGATTAACAAAGACATGAGTATATTCATTATGTTACAAATTTGAGAAGTATTTCAAGCATTAAAAATGTTTAATTATTCAAATGACACACAAAATCAGTTTAGAATTAAGTTTCAAATAGAAATTATTTAAGTTCAGATCTTGGAGTCGACACTATAGTTTCCGACACCAGAGAGTATCAGAACATTTCTAAGTTTTCGGCACAGTTTGGAGTCGACACCTGAAACTCTGGAGCCGACTCTAACATGAGATACAAGAAGTGCTTTCTGCATCAGTTTTTGGAGCTGACACCTTAAGTTCGGGAGCCGACACCTGGAGTTCGGGAGCCGACACCTGGGATTTCTGGAGCCAACTATAACCTGAGAACAGAGAGTGTATTGTTTGGACATCGTTGGAGTCGACACCCTTGGTTTTGGGACCCGACACCTAAATGCGGCAAGCCGACACATCACTTTTTCGGAGCTGACTCCCCAACTAACTTTTTATTTACTATTTTTAGAAACCCGAGTTGGAGCCGACACCTGCAAAGTTGGAGCCGACTCCAACCTGTCAGGAACGGATTTTCAAATATCAGAACGGACTCCAATAGTAATATTTTTTCACCTAATCTCTAATGGCTATTTTTCTTTGTGTGTAGAAGCAATCCAAGTACTCTATAACGACTATTTTTCTCACCTAATCTTGGATTAAGAGATCTATAAAAAGGGGAACCGTCCATTTAAAAAAGAGACAAAAAAATCAGAAAAATCAAGAGAAAAAGAGAGAGAAACTTTCAAAGAGAAATCTTCGAATCCATGCCCAGAGATTCAAAAGAAATCCAAAGCCTTCAAAGATCATTTTCAGAGGATTTACAAAGAAGAAAAGAAGAAGCTCAAAAGCCCTCTTTTCTCAACTTCTCTACAACAACCTTCTGTGAAGAATCAGAGCTGGAGCTTGATTCAACCATTCAAGAGAGAAGAGGAAAAGAAGAAAAGAAGAAAAGCTTGCATTCAAATACTCCAAAATCAGGCCTTTTTAATCCTTATTTATTTAAATTGAATATTTGCTTATTTGTGGAGCTATCTTGTATTGTAAACTTCATTTTTAAATTATTGTTTGCTAATTCAATCAGGGGATTGAATTAGTGAAGGTAGTATACCTTGGGACAAGCTAAGGTTAGCTTGGGTTTAGGTTTTATCTTGGTGAGCCCAAAAAAACTAGCTGAGTTCGTTGTAATCCCGGATAAAACAACAAGTTAGAGTTGTGAGCTTGTAAAACAACTCGACTGTAATCAGTGGGATTATAGTGTGGACACAAGTGTTGCTTGGGAGTGGATGTAGGTGTTGGATACACCGAACCGCTATAAAATCTTTGTGTTTGCCATGCATTTATCTATCTCTCTCTATCAGTCTTATTTGTGCTTAGCTTTAATTAATTTAGTTCACTTGAGCACCTTCATATCAATCTAAATATTTTCAAAGAGTTAAAATTTTTAAAAGAACCCAATTCACCCCTCCTCTAGGGTTGCCATCTGGGCCAACAATTGGTATCAGAGCTAGTGCTCATTTAAATTTGATCTAACGATCAAGAGTCAAAGATCCAAATGGAAGCTCAAGCTGGATCATCTTTTTCAGAAGGTCAATCCACTAATCGACCTCCTTTATTTAATGGCACAAATTATGGATATTGGAAAGCTAGAATGAAAATTTTTATTCAAGCACTTGACTATGAACTATGGGGCATCATAGTAAATGGTCCTCACACACCCACAATAAGAGTAGATAACATGGTGATTCCTAAGCCGGAAACGGAATGAGATGAATATGATAGGAAGTTGGCTCAGCTTAATGCTAAAGCCATGAATGTTTTGTACTGTTCTTTAGATGCTAATGAGTTTAATCGCATCTCTAATTGTATTTCCACAAAAGAAATTTGGGATAGATTAAAAGTTACCCATGAGGGTACTAATCAAGTTAAAGAATCTAAAATTAATATTTTAGTGCATAAATATGAATTGTTTAGCATGGAACAAATTGAATCAATCACATGCATGTACACTAGATTCACTGATATTGTGAATGGTCTAAAAAGTCTAGGAAAAACTTATACTAATTCTGAATTGGTGCACAAAATTCTTAGATCTCTTCCAAGATTATGGGAAGCCAAGGTGACTGCAATCCAAGAAGCTAAAGACTTAAATGCTCTACCTTTGGAGGAGCTACTTGGATCATTGATGACCCATGAACTAACAATGAAGCAACATCAAGAGGAAGATGTCAAGAAGAAGAGAACCATAGCTCTTAAGGCTAGAGAAATTGAGGAAAGCAACAGTGAGAATGATGATGATGATGAGAAGAAACAGCTCTCCTTACAAGGAAATTTAAAAAATTTATGCAAAGAAGGAGACCGTTCCATAAGAAAAGGTCTGGAACAAAAATGGAAGGAGAAAAGAAAAAAGAGAAGGACAAAGAAAAAGAAAAAGAACCCTTGACATGTTATGAGTGAAAGAAGCTGGGGCATTTCAGATATGAGTGTTCTCAATTAAAGAAGGGTTACAAAGAGAAGAAAAAGGCATATGTGGCAACATGGAGTGATAGCGAAGAATCCTCTTCTGAGGAGGAACAAAAGGAAGTTGCAAATATTTGCTTTATGGCAAATGACAACGAGGTAAGTTCTAAACCCCTTGTGATGATTTCACTTTTGATGAGTTATATGATGCTTTCAATAAACTAGTCAATGATTTCAAAAGTTTGAGAATTAAAAACAAATCTTTGAAAAATAAAAATCTAAATCTTGTCAAAGAAAAGGATAAAACTAACTCATGAAGTTGAAAAACTAAAATCTAAAATGAAATTTTGATAAAAGAAAAAGAATCAATTTCCAATGAAAATGTTAATTTAAAGAAAGAAGTTGATAAGTATAAAAATATAGTCGATAAATTTACATATAGTTCTGAAAAATTAAATTTGTTATTAAGTAATCAAAGATCTATATTTGATAAAGCTGGATTAGGTTATAGGCCTAACATGAAACAAAAGGTTGTTAAAAATTTCTTTATAAAGGAACAAATTAAAAATGATGTTTCATGTTATTATTGAAACAAGAAAGGTCATAAATCTTATGTATGCAATTTTTAAAAAACTAATAAGAATTTAAATATTAAAGAAAAGAAAATATGGGTTCCAAAAGGAATAATTTTTATTGCGACTAACCATGAAGGACCCAAGAAAGCTTGGGTACCTAAACAGAAAGTTTGATCATCTTCCAGGAGTGTCTTACGGCCAAAGGATCAAAACGAAAGTGGTATCTTGATAGTGGCTGCTCAAGGCACATGACGGGTGATAAGGATCAATTCATCACCCTTGAAGATAAAAGAGGAGGAGTTGTTACTTCTGGAGACAATGATAAAGGTCAAATTATGGGAATTGGTAAAACTCAAATAACTCCATCCACCTTTATTGAGAATATTTTATATGTTGATGGTTTAAAGCATAATTTAATTAGCATTAGCCAATTGTGTGATATAGGTTTCAAAGTTTCATTTGAAGCTTCTATCTGCACTGTTTATAATCCCATTAACAATAGCATTGTATTTATTGAAAATAGAAATGGTAATGTATACTTAATTGATTTAGACAGTTTGTCTACTAGTAATCATTGCTTAGTTGCTGATAATGCTAATGTAAATGAGATTGGATGGCTATGGCATTGTAGATTAGGTCATGCAAGCACACACCTAATTTCAAAATTAATCAGAATGGATTAAGTTAAAGGACTTCCAAAACTAGATTTTGAAAATAACAAAATATGTGATGCATGTCAATTTGAAAAACAAACTAGAAATTCTTTCAAATCTAAAAATGTTGTTTCCACTTCTAGGCCACTTGAACTACTTCACATGGACTTTTTTGGACCTACTAGAACCACAAGTCTAGGAGGAAAGAAATATGGTCTTGTTATAGTAGATGATTTTCTAGATTCACTTGGGTATTATTTTTGGCTCACAAGGATGAGACTTTCTCGATATTTCTGAAATTCTTCAAGAAAGTCACAAATAAGAAAAATACTACCATAGTGTCTCTTAGAAGTGATCATGGCACAGAATTTAAAAATCATCTATTTAAAATTTTTGCATTGAAAATGACATTCATTATAATTTCTCTGCACCTAGGACACCCCAACAAAATGAAGTCGTAGAAAGAAAGAATAGGACATTTGTTGGTCCAGATAGCAACCCAAGAGGGGGGATGAATTGGGTTTTCCAAAAATTAAACTCTTTTTTATTAAAAAAAACAATCCCCCAGTGGAAGTGAAAACTTAGATGTACACGAATTAAAATAGAGTATGCACAGATAGAGAGTTAGAGACAAGGAAACAATCACTGCAAACACAAGAATTTTATCGGTGTACCTGCACCTACATCCACTTCCAAGTACCTCTTGGGTCCACACTATAATCAATCTGATTACAGCAGAGTTGTTTTACAAGCTCACAACTCGAACTTGTTGTTTTTCCGGATGCACAACGAGCCCAGCTAGTTTTCAAGGCTCACCAGCACACAACCTTACAACACAAGCAACTGCTTGCACAAGGCTAACAACATCAACTAAATCAATCCCCTGATTGACCCAGCAAACAATAATGTTTTACAAATCAAGAGCTCCTCCAATGAGCAAATATACAATGATAGAACAAAGATAAAGAGATAGGAATCAAAGCCTGATTTACAGATCTTGGTGGCTTGCTTCTTCTCTTCTCTTGAGTGGATCTTCCTTTAGTATGCTCTTGAAGCTCAGAAGATCAGAAAACTAGGGTTTGCTTCTTCTTTTGAGATTTCTTCAAAATGGAACTAAGAAAGCTAGGAATCTCTCTCTTTTCTGTTGGGAAATCAGTATAATCTTTCCTTTCGAATCTTTCCTCTTTTCTCTTTTGATTTTCTGATGAATTTCACTCTTGTTTTTCTTATTTCTCTATTTTTCCTCTCTTCTTGTCTTCTTTTTTTTTCGGATACAACAAAAAACCCCTTCTTATAGACCCTTCTTAATCCATAAATAGCTGAAAACTATCCGTTAGAAATAGGTGTAAGAAGGATTAGAACCAAATAGGGTAATAGCTATTGGGATTAAAAAGGATAAAAATAAAGTTTAGAGATGTTCTGACAGTTTTAGAGTCATTTCTGACAATCTGGAGTCGACTCTAAATTTTCTGGAGTCGGCTCTAAATCGAAAATCCCCAATCCGTTCGATCTGGAGTCGTCTCTGACTTTTCTGGGGTTGACACAAAAATCCTTTGGAGTTGACTCTAACAGTCCAGGTGTCGACTCTAAGTCGTGACCAAAAAAACCATCGTTCTATCTTTCTATTGGAGTCGGTTCTAACAGTCCAGGTGTCGACTCTAAAGTCTGTGCTGATTTTCGGAGTCGACTCTGCGATTCCATGTGTCGACTCTAATGTCTGCAATCTTACCTTAACATTAGATTCGAACTAGAACTTGATTTGTCTTATGATTTTGATTAATAAATCAAATCATAAACTGAAAAACTTAACCAAAATCATTAGTAACTTCAAATGTTATACTCAAATAGTTTTGTTAATAATCAAAATCAATAATTGGGTCAACAATCTCCCCTTTTTGATGATGACAAAAACTTTGAGTATATGCATTAAAAATTTATTTGAAATGAGCGTTATAGACATTGTTAAAGCTTTAAAACTTCCTAACAGATAATTTGATGCCAAGTTTCAAAATAAACTTTAGAAACATACTTGAGTTCTATTATAAACAACAATCAAGATGATTTAACTTTAGAAAATCATTAAGCTCCCACTGCATTAAATAACTCCCCCTATGCAAGGTACATGTAAATAAACTGAAATCGATTTGATACCAATTGATTAGAATTTATAAATTTCTCTCCATCTCAAAATTTCTCTCCCCCTTTTGAGATATGCCAATTGATTAAAACATATTGAAATCTTATATTCTTTCATTCTCTCTCCTATTTTCTTTCTCTCTCTCCTTTATGCATATACAAATTTCTCTCCCCATTTTTTGTTATCAGTAATAAGGTGAGTTTAAAAACAATAATGTAGGTTATCAGAGCGAGGTTGTTGGTTCATTCAATCATAGAGATAGTAAACTTCATTTATTGTAATTGCTAAGATAATTGTATTTCAATTCAAGATGCATTACATGTGTCTATTAAAATACATTCACAGTAAAGTACCATATCAATTAGAAATTCCTAGATACAGGCTAACAAAGTATAGTAAACTAAAAATCCTAAGATACAAACTAGAATATGAAAAGCTAATCTTAGGTTTCTAATAGGTTAGGATAGGATAGGCTTAGATAGGGTATCACTATAGGAAATAGAAGGTCAATCAAACATGTTTGCAGACAATTTTCTTCAGATGACCTATCAGTTCCATAATCTCATCTTTCTATGATTTCTTAAAGCCTTCAAGACAACCCTCAATTTGAGTAACAGCAAGGTCTATATCTTTCTTTAATTGTCCAGTAGCATCTAGATAAGCTCTAGATCCATCTGCGATCCCTTCCAGCCTTTCAAAAATCTTATGAAACTCAGTACTAAGGGACTCTACAGAGCGGCTAATGAAAAATGAAATCAAGTCAAGTCTGGAATTGATCTCCTCCTTAAATTATCTGATGTCATCTCTCATCTGACTAATCTCATCTCTCCTCTGACTGTCATACTCAGCTAATAATGCTCTAAGTTGACCAATCTGCACATATAAAATCTCCCAGATACAAATGCTATCTGAGATGGAGGTGAAGAGTATGTGCTTGGTCCAGCCTCAGAAGGTCCAGCTGTAGATAGTCCTGCAACAGATGGGTTAGGGATGTCCTCTGCTCTGGCCTCCTCAACTCTGGCCTCCTGTCCTCTCTTTATCCAAATACCATTTACCTTTCTGAAGCCCATACGGTGAATGGTAGAGACACCGTAGTAGTCTGTATGCCTTAGTTTCTTCAGTGGCTCATTATCCATGATCAACACACCTTGGCTTCTAAATACCAAAGTCAGAATCATACCATATGGCAATGTGGATCTTTTCTTGGTAGCTGCCTCTGCCATATAGCCTATCATCATCCCAGCTAAATTTACTGGCTGCCCAGTGATGATGCAATCCATCAGCAAGATGTCTCGCTCTGAGACATACTCAAATCGACCTATCTTGGAAAATAAGATCCTCCCACAGATGTTATGAAGTAGCCTGAGTTGCAAGTTCAGTTGATTTGCCATAATCTCCTCAAACTCAGATACCTCTCTCCCCAGCATCCTAGATAGGGAACCACCTCGATCATCATGCTGACACTTATTTAGCCCAACAGTGGGCATCTCTAACAAGTTTCCAAGGGTCTCAGCAGTGATTACAACTCTTGTTCCTCTAACATAACTTAGTAAACCTCCCTCTCCTCTACTCAAATCATTGTAGAACTCTCTTACGAGGGCAGGGTAAGTAGGAATATCCAATGAACAAGCCTTTTCCCATCCCATTTCCTTTAATTGACGGCCAATAGCAAAATCCTCAGAAGCAAAGAAATCAAAATCAACTTTCCTTTCGGTTGTGATAGCCTTACCCGCTAATTGATCGACATGTGGAGAAGATGGAGAAGGTGGAGAAGCCTCTCGGGTGGCAGACGATGAAGACGAAGCTTGCCTCCGAATCGTGCGTCTCCTCGTGGGAACCACCGGTCCACCAATAGTAGCATGCCTCTTAGGAGCCATAGGGTTTGAATGGAATGAGTAATCAAGAGATTTGAAGGGTTTAGAGGTGTTGGAATCAGTTTGGAACGACTCTAGAGAAGATTTGGAGATGATAGAGTTCATATAGGTGTCGACTCTGCCTTATATTTTGACCTAGGTTCACTTAGAGTCGACTCCCATAAAGCGAGGTGTCGGCTCCGAACCAAAAATCTGTCAGCGCCCGAATTAGAGTCGGCTCTGCAGAAGCAGGTGTCAACTCTAATTGCCCAGACAGAACATCAAATAGGAAGGTGTCGACTCCACAGACTGAAGGTGTCGACTCCATAATAGTTTCAGTGAAAAATTTGAATTTCAAGAATCTGAAACTGATCAAATTGATCATCAAACTCTAGACAAGTGTCCCTTAACAATTGGGGAAATAATGAATTAAATTTCTAGATAAATTTCCTTATTGAACATAGAGGATTTTCAAGAAATTGATGAAGTCTAGATAGTTGTTGTCCTTAAGAGTTTCAGAAAGTCATTCTAAAGGATCACAAACTCCTAATTCTCCTCTAAGATAACAAAATATTTCTTCACTTAATGGTTTGGTAAAAATATCAGCTAATTGATCATTAGTATTCACATATTCAAGACAAACATCATTGTTGGAAACATATTCTCTGATAAAGTGATGTCTAATTTCTATGTGTTTAGTTCTAGAGTGTTGGGTTGGATTCTTCGTTAGATTGATGGCACTAGTGTTATCACATCTAATAGGAATTTTATCAAGTGTGATACCATAATCTTCAAGTTATCGCTTAATCCAAAGGATTTGAGCACAGCAACTTCCAGCTGCAACATACTCTGCCTCAGCAGTGGATAATGCAACCGAATTTTGCTTCTTGCTAAACCAAAGATTAAGTTACTTCCTAAAAGTTGGCATGCACCACTTGTACTCTTCCTATCTAATTTACAACCAGCATAATCAGAATCAGAGTAAGCAATCAACTTCAAAGTTGAGTCTCTAGAATACCATAATCCTACATTTTTAGTTCCATTTAAGTATCTAAAGATTCTTTTAACAGCAAATAAATGTGATTCTTTAGGATTAGATTGATATCTTGCACATAGGCAAACAGAAAACATAATATTTGGCCTACTTGCTGTTAAGTAAAGAAGTAATCCGATTATACCTCGGTACTGCTTATGATCTACTTTCTTACCTTCTTCATCCTTGTCCAGCTTGCATGAGGGACTCATTGGCGTACCAAGAGGTTTAGCAGATTCCATACCAAACTTCTTGAGTATTTTCTTTGTGTACTGTGTTTGGTTGATGAAAATCCCCGCTTTCTCTTGTTTGATTTGAAGTCCAAGAAAGAAGTTGAGTTCTCCCATCATGCTCATCTCGAATTCTTCCTGCATTAACTTAGCAAATTCTTGACAAAGGAGATTGTTAGTAGCACCAAATACAATGTCATCAACATAAATTTGAACAATTAATAAATCCCTTTCTTTTCTTTTTAAAAAACAAAGTGTTATCAACATTTCCTCTAGAAAAATCATTTTCAATCAAAAATTTACTCAATCTATCATACCATGCTCTAGGTGCTTGCTTTAAACCATAAAGTGCTTTGTGTAATTTGAAGACGTGGTTTGGAAATTCATGATCTTTAAAACCAGGAGGTTGTTCAACATAAACTTTCTCATTTATAAAACCATTTAAAAATGCACTTTTAACATCCATTTGAAATAAATTGATATTGATGCAGCATGCAAAAGCAAGTAATAACCTAATGGCTTCTAATCTAGCAACAGGTGCAAAGGTTTCATCAAAATCTATACCTTCTTCCTGATTATATCCCTTTGCAACTAATCTAGCCTTATTTCTAATCACCAAGCCATTTTCATCCAATTTATTTCTAAAAACCCATTTAGATCCTATTATAGGGTGGTCTCTAGGTCTGTCTACTAGGGTCCAAACTTGGTTCCTAGTGAATTGGTTTAACTCTTCCTGCATTGCTAACATCCAATAACTATCTTTCTCAGCTTCCTCTATAGTTTTGGGTTCTATATGAGATACAAATGCAAGATGATTATTGATATTTCTCATTGATGATCTAATCCTTACACCTTGAGATGGATCACCTATGATTAGGTCCTTAGGATGACCATAAGCATATCTCCAATCTCTAGGTAGATCTTTATCATTATGAGCAGTATCAATACTGATGCGTGTCGTAGCGCAACGATTAAAACACTTTAATTTTACTATTAGAATAGCGAGAGTAAGGGATCGATTCTATAGGGACTTTAGCGATTATCTTGAAATAAATTTATAAATTTAACTAAATAGATAATTATTAGTGCAAAATCAAGATATGGTCTATCTTATAAGAGCACGGCCCGTAACCGTAGATCACGGCCTGTCCCTTTTAAGCATAGATCAGTCTAAAATTATTTTCACTTAAATATAATTTAATAACAATTAAACATGAATAGAAACTTTATTTCATATAAATTAAAAAGTCATGACATTAAGAAGGCAATAAGAAAGCAATAAATTCTTTATAAATCAATCAAAAATGAGATGAACATACTGAAGATAGGCTGAACCGGGTTGAAGACATGAACCAGCTCACAAACAGAACGGATCCTCCAACGCCCACGGACGAACAGAGCCTCCACGATCCCCAATCGCTCCTGGGATGCACAGAACAGAACAGCCGATCTCCACGGTTGGAACAAAGTCTTCACGGCTGGATCAAAGTGTCTGGGAGCAGAGTAGCACGCATGGAGCACGGACTTCTTTCCAACGAACAGAGGATGCCTTCTCCTTCTCACGGCCTGGAACGGGTCTCACGGACGTCTGCTTCCCGGACTTCATAGAACAGAGGACTCCATGGACGAACGCCTTGGAACAGAAGCTCTCCCCAAGCCTTTGCTGCTATTTGTAGAGGCCCGGAAGCGGTGAAGACGCGACTTTGCCAAAACAGAGGACGCGGAAGCCAAAACAGAGGACACGGAAGCTACCAAAAAAAATATGGATAAATCCTCAATAAAATTCAAATTCCTTCTAAAGGAATTTGTTGCTGCCAAATCACTTGTGATGAGCGTTGGGTGAACTGAGGTCTCCATGGGCCTTCAGGAACACGAAGAGGTCGCCTTCTTCCTCTGAAAGCCTGCAAAAAATTTCGGGTCGGTAGTTCCGGCAAGGACCCTCCGACGCTCAAGTCAGTGGTCTGTAGAACAGGAGTTTTATAATCAAGTAACATTTTAGAGAGAGGGAGAGAGAGATCTTCCTTTCATGCAGGGTTGGATACTGTTGCATAGCCTCCTACTTCGCTGTCAGATCAGAGTGGTGGTGGTCACTTCATGGAGTTAGAGTTCCTCCCGGTGGCCTTAGCATTCCAGGCCGAAAAGGTCCCGAGGGATCCGTCTGGTAGAGCACAGGCACCCCTGTGTAGGGATCGAAGCCGATGATGAGGGTCGAGAGGCCGAAGGGCCTTACGTCACCACTCTGGGTGTACTTCTGCTGGAGCCCGGTGACGTAGCGGGTGATGTAATTGATGGTGATGGGGTCCTCCGCCGTGAGGCGGTGTCTCTGGCATTCGATGCGGGCCTGGTTGATGAGATCCGAGTCCCCGACGTCTATGTAAGCTAATCCAGGAACAGCATCGGCGCCGATGCTCCAAAATGATCCCCGATAGGCATCAAATGGTGTCTTGTTGATTGGATGACCAAATTCATTGTTGTAATTATTGAATGTTGCAGGCAATTGTGTTTTTCTCCTTGTAGTTAGAATTCTAATAAACTCGTCTTGGCCATAAGCCTTCTCTTTGATCTTTTCATGTAGCATCTTAGCCTCTGATTTTGCCAACGAAGCATTCACTTCACTCCCCTCGTAGCGGTATGAGCTTACAAGTGGCACAAGAAGCTTGTGGAAATCCCCATTGGTGTGGGCCGCGACATCCTCTTCAAGCGATCGCTGAAGCGGCCGGGGTACGCCCTCCGGACGGCGAACGTCTCGTCGGCAGTCCTTGTCACGGCGATCTCGATCAGAGCCTGGTTCCCGGGGGACCACTTCTTCAGGGCCTCATTGGCCAGCAAGGTGTCCCTCTCCGGGGGATCCAGCATCCACAGCAGCACTGCTTTCTCGAAGTCTCGGGTAAGCTCCTTGTCGAGGGCCTTGAGGAGGTCCTCGCCGTAGGCCTGGGCATAGGCATTGCGGATCTGGCGACGCTGGGTGGCGGAGCGGTGGGCCAGGATCAAGATGATCAACCCCTCGTTCGTGCCCCATCCTTGAAAGCCTTGCGAAGCTGCTCGCAGTCCTCGACGGGGGGCGGAATGGAAGCGGGAACCAAGAGGGTCAACATTTTCTCGTCGAGGAAACAGATAGGAGGGATCTGAGAGCCAGCCGAAGCGATCGAAGTGAGGAAGACGGAGGCGGTGGTAGCGGTTTAAAAGCTACGGAAGGTCTGGGCTTGATTCGCCTATGGGGATGTAGCAGAGAGAGAGAGGTGGTAACCCCTCCATCATTACACCAGCTAATCTTAAGGAGAGAGAGAAAGAGATTGCTTGGAGTCAGAGCCATCCGAAGTCCTCCTCCTCCTCCTCGAATGGGTGCCCTTAGATATATGGCTTCCTCCGCCCCGCTCCAAAGGGAGCGGTGGTTGGCGCTTGATCTAGCAGTTGCGAGAGCATTTTGATTTACCAGAGAATTCCCCAGTTTATCGGGAGGAAAGTAGGGGCGTTGCAATCAAGTCGGTTGGCCTAGGCTCTCGAAGATTGCGGTCAGTTTCAGAACAAACTGCCGCTCATGGGTTTGTTAGATGGCCTCATCAGAATTTAATTCTCTTAATTTGATAACTTTCTATCTAATATATTCCTTAATTGCTTGAGGAAACCGTTAGAATTAATTAAGAGAAGAATCGGATGAAAATAAAGAAAAATGGCTGATGAAGTCGGCAACATGTTTGCCGTTTTTGCTTTGAAATCCATGCTAAATCCTTATAAAATCAATTCCGAGCTCATCTTAAATCCGATTTGAGTTCCGTTTGCATTGTTAAATCCCTAAAATCGAGCTATTTAAGTGATAAGATTTTACCTAAAATATTAAATAATAATAGGTACGTTAAATTATTAATTAATAGGTTTAATGATAATTATTTATGCGTTTATCAATACCATCATATTTAGGTGAGTCATCATCCTTAACTTTAGATTCTTGATCTGAAGATACATTTAATTTTCAATACCTCTTTCAATCAAAGATGTATCTTTCTCATCATCAATTTTATCCGAACTTGATGCTAAAGACTCATCAAACACTATATGAATGGATTCTTCTACAACTAAGCTTCTCTTATTAAATACTCTATATGCCTTGCTAGATGTAGAATATCCTAGGAAAATACCTTCATCAGACTTTGCATCAAACTTCCTAAGATTATCCTTACCATTGTTATGAATAAAGCATTTACAACCAAATGCATGAAAATAACCTAAATTGGGTTTCCTATTATGCTATAGTTCATAGGGAGTCTTCTTAAGGATAGGTCTAATCAGGGCTCTATTTAGGATGTAACATGCTGTGTTTATAGCTTCCGCCCAAAAATATTTTGAAAGTTGGCTTTCACATAGCATGGTACGGGCCATGTCTTCTAAAGTCCTGTTCTTTCTTTCTACAACTCTATTTTGTTGTGGTGTCCTAGGTGCTGAAAAATTATGATGTATGCCTTTTTCAAAATAGAATTTTTCAAATAAGTGATTTTCAAATTCAGTTCCATGATCACTTCTAATAGACACTATGGTAGTGTTTTTCTTATTTGTGACTTTCTTAATGAATTTCAGGAATATTGAGAAAGTCTCATCTTTATGAGCCAAAAATATTACCCAAGTGAATCTAGAGTAATCATCTACTATCACAAGACCATATTTCTTTCCTCCTAGACTTGTGGTTCTAGTAGGTCCAAAAGGTCCATGTGTAGTAGCTCTAGTGGCCTAGTAGTTGAAACAACATTCTTAGATTTGAAAGAAGTTCTTGTTTGTTTTCCAAATTGACATGCATCACAGAGTCGATTATTTTCAAAATTTAAGCTAGGAATACCTTTAACTAGATCCATTTTCAATAGTTTAGAAATTAGGTGTGTGCTTGCATGACCTAATCTACGGTGCCATAGCCAACCAATCTCATTCATCTTAGCATTATTAGCAACTAAGCAATGATTACTTGGAGATAAATTACTCAAATCAATTAAGTACACATTGCCATAACGTTTACCAATAAGAATAATGCTGTTATCAATAGGATTAGTAACAGTGCAAATAGAAGCTTCAAAGGAAACTTTGAAACCTTTATCACACAGTTGGCTAATACTTATCAAATTATGCTTAAGTCCATCAACATATAAAACATTATCAATATGAGTAGATGGAGTAATTTGAATCTTACGCCTTGACCATTATCACTAAAAGTAACTACTCCACCTCTTTTTGATTCAAGGGTGATGAATTGATCTTTGTCACCCGTCATGTGTCTTGAGCAACCACTATCAAGGTACCACTTTCTTTTCAGTCTGATGGCTGCAAGACACTCCTGCAAAATATTCATATCTTAACTTTAGGTACCCAAGCCTTCTTGGGTCCTTCATGGTTAGACGCAATAAATATTGTTCCTTTGGGAACCCAAATCATCTTTCTTTTATCATGTGAAGTTTTACACATATAAGATTTATGTCCTTTGTTTCCACATTTAAAACAAGTAAAATTTGATGATTTTTCAGCATGTACAAAAATATTTTTCAAGGATTTTTGCTTTTTAAGTGGATTATATCCTAATCCAGCTTTATCAAAAATAGTTTTTTGATTGTCCAAATCATATTAAGTTTGATAGAGCTCAAAGTAAATTTATCAACTATAGGTAGTTATTAAGTCTATCAACTTCATTTTTCAAGCTTTCATTTTCTTTCATCAAAAGTTCTTTTCTACAACATGCTTTTCATTTTCTAAAGATAGATTTTGCATTTGATTTTTAGATCTTTGTTCTTTGAACTTAATTTTACAAAATCATCCATCAATTCATAAAAAGCACTATGCAACTCATCGAAAGTAAAGTCATCAAGAAAACTCGGACTTACCTCATCATTGTCCGCCATGAAGCATAGATTGGCCATTTCACTCTTCTCTTCCTCTTCGGAACTTGAGCTTTCCGAATCACTCCATGTGGCCATCATTGCCTTCTTTTTTAATCTCCGGGTGCCTTTCTTTAGTTGTGGGCATTCAGATTTAAAGTGACCCGGCTTCTTGCATTCAAAATAGATAACTTCTTTTTCTTTTCCCTTGTCCTCATCTTTTCTAGCAAAGAGCTTTTTCTTTTCAAACTTCTTCTTCTTCATGAATCTTTTAAACTTCCTTGTGATGAGTGCCATGTCCTCATCATCACTTTCATCTTCAGATTCATGAGGCTCTTCCATATATTTAGAAATCTTAAGAGCCATAGTCCTTTTCTTCTTTGACTCATCATCATCAACATGTTGCTTAACTTGAAGCTCATGAGTCATCAAGGATCCCAATAATTCTTCCAGGGGTAGGGTACTTAGATCCTTTGCCTCTTGTATTGCAGTCACTTTAGCTTCACAAGTCCTAGGCAAGGAACGCAAAACCTTCCTCATAAGATCAGAATTATCATAAGATTTACCAAGACTTTTTAAACCATTAACTATATCAGTAAATCTTGTAAACATATCAGAAATAGATTCACATGCATCCATTTTAAACAATTCATACTTATGAACTAGCATGTTAATCTTGTATTCTTTGACTTGATTTGTTCCCTCATGGGTAACCTCAAGTCTATCCCAGATTTCCTTAGCAGAAATGCAAATAGATATACGATTGAATTCATTTGCATCTAATGAGCAGTACAAAACATTCATAGCCTTGGCATTAAGTTGTGCCAATTTTTTATCATGTTCATCCCATTCCGTTTCCGGTTTAGGAATCTCCATGCCATTAATTCTAGCAGTGGGTGTGTGTGGTCCATTGACTATAATGATCCATAGATCATAGTTAAGTGCTTGAATGAAAATTTCATTCTATCCTTCCAATAACCATAGTTTAAGCCATTAAACAAGGGTGGTCTATTTGTAGATTGGCCTTCGGAAAAGATGAACCAGCTTGAGTGCCATGTGGATCTTTGACTCTTGATCGTTAGATCAAATCAAACGAGCACTAGTTCTGATACCAATTGTTGGTCCAGATAGCAACCCAAGAGGGGGGGTGAATTGGGTTTTTTAAAAATTAAACTCTTTTTTTTAAAAAAAAATAATCCCCCAACGGAAGTGAAAACTTAGATGTACACGAATTAAAACAGAGTATGCACAAATAGAGAGTTAGAGACAAGGAAACAATCACTGTAAACACAAGAATTTTATAGTGGTTCAATGTACCTGCACCTACATCCACTCCCAAGTACCTCTTGGGTCCACACTATAATCAATCTGATTACAGCAGAGTTATTTTACAAGCTCACAACTCGAACTTGTTATTTTTCTGGATGCACAATGAACCCAGCTGGTTTTCAAGGCTCACCAGCACACAATCTTACAACACAAGCAACTGCTTACACAAGGCTAACAACCTCAACTGAATCAATCCCTTGATAGACCCAGCAAACAATAACGTTTTACAAATCAAGAGCTCCTCCAATGAGCAAATATACAATAGAACAAAGATAAAGAGATAGGAATCAAAGCCTGATTTGCAGATCTTGGTAGCTTGCTTCTTCTCTTCTCTTGAGTGGATCTTCCTTTAGTATGCTCTTGAAGCTTAGAAGATCAGAAAACTAGGGCTTGCTTCTTCTTTTGAGATTTCTTCAAAATGGAACTAAGAAAGCTAGGAATCTCTCTCTTTTCTGTTGGAAAATTAGTATAATCT
Source organism: Calamus simplicifolius (assembly GCA_900491605.1). Lineage (NCBI taxonomy): Eukaryota > Viridiplantae > Streptophyta > Magnoliopsida > Arecales > Arecaceae > Calamus > Calamus simplicifolius. The sequence continues at coordinate 25,615 of UESW01003572.1, forward strand.
TTCCTTCGAATCTTTCCTCTTTTCTCTTTTGATTTTCTGATGAATTTCACTCTTGTTTTTCTTATTTCTCTATTTTTCCTCTCTTCTTGTCTTCTTTTTTTTTCGGATACAACAAAAAACCCCTTCTTATAGACCCTTCTTAATCCATAAATAGCTGAAAACTATCCGTTAGAAACAAGTGTAAGAAGGATTAGAACCAAATAGGGTAATAGCCGTTGGGATTAAAAAGGATAAAAATAAAGTTTAGAGACGTTCTGACAGTTTTTGGAGTTGTTTCTGACAATTTGGCGTGACTAACTTTTCTGGAGTCGGCTCTAAATCGAAAATCCCCAATCCGCTTGATCTGGAGTCATCTTTGACTTTTCTAGGGTTGACACAAAAATCCTCTGGAGTTGACTCTAACAGTCCAGGTTTCGACTCTAAGTCGTGACCAGAAAAACCATCGTTCTGTCTTTCTGTGGAGTCGGCTCTAACAGTCCAGGTGTCGACTCTAAAGTCGGTGCCAATTTTGGAGTCGACTCTACGATTCCATGTGTCAACTCTAATGTCTGCAATCTTACCACTACAAGAAAATTTAAATATAGCGATGCCCAAATGCATCGCTAATGCATTGCTAAACACCCTATAGCGACGCAATTGCAACGTCGCTACGATGGTCGTCGCAATCTCAATTTGTCGCAATTGCGTCGCTTAACAGCGACTCTCTGCAACGCAATAAATGTTGCAATGCAATTAAATGCATCGCAATATTGCGACGCAACATACATGCGTCGCTAATTTTAAAAATAATTTTTTAAAATATTGCGACAAAAAACCTCATCGCAATTGAGTCGCTAATTAATTAATTTATTTTTAAAAAAAATTAATTAGCGATGCATTAGCGACTTAAATTGCGTCGCTAATATTTCTAAATTATTATTATTAAATATTGCGACACATTTAGTTGCATCGCAATATTTAATAATAATATAGATACATTAGCGACACAATTTTAGTCTATAATGTGTCGCTAATTAATTTTTAAAAAAAAATATTGCGATGCTAGGTATTGCGTCACAATATTTAATAATAATATTTTAAAAATATTAGCGATACAATTTCAGTCTAATGCATCGCTAAATTTTTTTAAAAAATATAAATATTAAAAATTAAAACGGTTAATACAATTTCATTACATTTAAATATTGATCGAAACATTCTTCACTCATATTGATCCAAACAATAATCATTCAATTCAAAAATAATTAATATATTAAAATTTTGAAGTTTTCATGTACAACATATAAAAAAGAAAAAAAAATACATCAAGAATCTGAGCGATCACGTGGAGGCTGGAAACCCTGCGACAAGCGGCTAACCATATCCCGCAACTAATGCATCTGATCTCGCATGTCTGCAAGCTCTGATGGCCTCGCATACGCTGCTCGAACTCCTGCTCGACCTCCTGCCGAACCTCCTCTGCAATAGATCTCCGAATCGTCTAAACGCTCGGGAGGAATATCACCAGAATATCGCGAGCTGGAGGCCTGATGGGGAAAAATATGTAGAAGCTCTAGTGCCCAGACCATAGACCCTGCGGTCTCGCGGCTGGGCACCAACAGCCTCCAAAAACACACGTCGACTCTCCTCTGCTGAGAGTTCGACGGGCGTCTCCCCATCAGTAGAGTCGACCTGCGATGCCTGGGAGCGAAGCTCCTCGACTCGTGTCTTTGAAATTATGAAATCAACAATAAATGAGTTAATAAATTTCTCTAAATAAAATTTTAGAAATTAAACAGATACTACATAAATCTAATTTCTTACCGCAACCTCCCGTGATCGCGTGTCGACCCAGGAACCGTCCCTCCTGGTGTGTGTCGCCCTGAATAGACGAAACTCACCAGGATCTCCGCCCTCCTGCTCAGACTATAACAATAAAAAAATGATATTAATACAAATATTTGTAAATAACTAAATTAGTAATTAAAATATTTATGTTTTCTTACCATACGCGTCTGTGCTCCTGAATCGAAATGGAGCCCGAAGTATGGCGGGAGAGACCCGTGCCAGGACCGCCCTTCTCAGATCGGCGGTTCGTGCTGGCTGATGCGGACCTCCTGCGCCAGCCATCGGACTGCCAGGCCTGCTGCCACTCGTGCCAAATACCCTCTGGCACGTGCGCAGGACGCTGACCCGATGACCTCCAACGATGAAGCATGTCGGAGTATCGGCGTCCGTCAGAGCCTCCCATGCTGCCCTAATGGCATCATGGCTGGCAGGATCCCACGTAAACTTTTTCTGCATTAAAATAAATAGTTAGTTTCTGAATTTATTAAGATTAAGAAATTTTATATCAGTGATAAATTGTATTTAATAAGTTTACCTGAAACTCAGAAAAATAAAACTCCCTCGTGGCTGGAGATACGTGGCGCCAATCGTAGCCACTGGGATCTGCACGCCTCTGAAATACGGCGCTGATGTGGCTGGATACATGATGCTGCTCAATAAATCTGTTAAAAAAATGCATGTTTATAAGTAATTGACTTAAAAACATAAACATATATTTTTAATTAGTATATACTTACAGCCCCTGAGCATCAAGTCGAAGTACGGTGCGGCCGATGGTGGAAGAACTCTCGGAGGTATGTGCCGATCGGCTGGATGGTAATACTGCTGGACTGCTGGAGATCGAAGGCTGTGCGATGCTGGAGATCCAACTCTCCATCTCCGAAGCTCATGTGATCTGATGCAGCAGGGCTACGTCCCTGCTCACTCCGTCTGTCGTCGGTAGATCTACCTCTGCCCGTCATACTGAAAATACTAAAGATTCATACAATTAAATTACGATTAATGATTGACTATGTAAAAATTTAACACTTATAAAAAAAGTTAAATTTAAAAAAACCTCTATGTTTAATCGGTGTCATTTGTTTCGTGAAATGTTGGTTCAACATCCGATGCCGTATCGGACTGCGATTCAGTTTCATTATCATCGGAAGGAAACCGAACATTTGCATCCGCAATTTCTTGGACATCACCATTTGGATCTCTAAGTGATGTTTCAGGAGCCCTTGTGTCGTCCTCAATTGCATGCATTTCCATCTCATCCTCTTGAAATGCAGGGCACTCGGCTGATTGACTTGATGAACTCTCCTCTAATACGATTGTTGAACGTGGGACGATTTTAGAAACGGCCCACCAATCTCGCTTGTCGTTGCGCAAACTTGGATATCCGCAGTAAAACTTGCTGAGCTTGGGATGCAAGGATGAATGGGTCATATTTCTGCAATCTTCGTCGATGGTTCACTTCAACCAAATTGTAGTCGTTATGAACCCTTTTGCCCACAGGAACTATCGGATCGAACCAATCACAACGAAACAATACGGTTCGTTTCATAGGCCAACCGGGATATTCAACTTCAACCACCTCTACTAACTTTCCATAATAATCCTGCATATTTGCTCCAACACTTTCTCCTTTAACACACACGCCCCAGTTCTGCGTGCCTCTTGAAGCTGCTAATCGTTCAATCTGAAATTTGTACCCATTTACAAAATAGCCAGTAGAGGTTGTTACGGTCTTCAATGGCCATTGCGATAGACATTTAATGAAAATATTGTCGGTGTGGACCATGGACCGTTTACCTATAAATTAATAAGCTATTCACATCCAATTCAAAAAATAAAAGCCATTATTGAAATTGATTGAGTGATACTACTCACAAATTCATAAAACCAGTAAGCAAACTCCGTTTCTAATTTCTGCCCAATTGCAACTTGACTGATGTCGGGATTCATCTGTCGTTGTCTATCACAAAACATCCTTATGGGATGAAAGGATGAAAACTATGTTAGCAATTAAATATTATGGTATATTGTAATTTAAATTAAAGTTTCCAATTAAGCATTGAAGTATACACTTACTCAATATATGGATCGACTTCTCTACAGTTCATTAGGATGTAATAATGTGCTGCATTATACTCCATATCGCTAAGATTTCTTGACTTCTGCCCACCAAATGAACGGCCGATACCTTTAAAAATTGATATTCTACCGTCATTAGGTTCTCCTTCGTCCACACATACGTCATCGTTACGACCAAGATTTCGGCTCCTCGTGTGGACGTGACCCTCAAAGTAATGCGAGGCAAAAGCTGAAACTTCTTCGACCAAGTGTGCATTGCATATAGAACCTTCAACCCTTGCCTTATTACGCACATTATTTTTTAACTTCTTAAGATACCTATATGTAAAGTTGAACAAAAAAAATTAACCAATTTTCTCGCAATGAAATAATATTTGAAATGTCAACATATCTTAA
>UESW01003572.1:34250-60614 GCA_900491605.1 Calamus simplicifolius
GATTCCGATCGGTGACGATCGATCTCGGACCGTCGCAATCTATCCGATCGGCAACGATCTGATAGTTGCGATCAATCCAAGCCCTGATCCCGATCGACGATGACTGGTCTCGGACCGTTGCGATCGATCCGATCGGCGATGATCCGACGGTTGCGATTGATCCAAGCCCTGATCCCGATCGATAATGACCGATCTCGGACCTTTGCGATCGATCCGATCGGCAATGATCCGATGGTTGCGATCGATCCAAGCCCTAATCCCGATCGACGATGATTGATCTCGGACCGTCGCGATCGATCCGATTGGCGATGATCCGACGGTTGTAATCGATCGAAGCCCTGATCCCGATCGACGACGACCGATCTTCGACCGTCGCAATCGATCCGATCGGCAACAATCCGACGGTTGCAATAGATCCAAGCCATGATCCCGATCGGCGATGATCGATCTCTGACCGTTGCGATCGGTTCGATCGGCTACGATCCGACGGTTGTGATCGATCCAAGCCCTAATCCCGATCGATCGATGACGATCGATCTCGGGCCATTGCGATCGCTCCGATCGGCAATGATCCGACAGTTGCGATCGATCCAAGCCGTGTTCCCGATCGGCGATGATCGATCTCGGACCGTTGCGATCGATCCGATCAGCTATGATCTGACGGTTGCGATCGATCCAAGCCATGATCCCGGTTGGCGATGACCGATCTCAGACCGTTGCAATCAGCCCGATCGGCGATGATATGACGGTTGCGATCGATCCAAGCCGGGATCTTGATCGGTGACGATCGATCTCGGACCATCACGATCGATCCGATCGGCGACGATCTGACGGTTACGATCGATCCAAGCCGTGATCCCGATCGACGACGACCGATCCAACGCATGTACCAAAATTAATTTTTTTAAAACAATTGCGATGCATTTCATTGCGTCGCAATGTTTTATTTTTAATTTTTTTATCTTTTAATTATTTTATAAAATTAATTTTTTTAAAAAAAACATTGCAATGCATTATTTGCGTCGCTAAATTAAAAATTAATTTTTGAATTTTTGAATTTATTGCGTCGCTAATACATCGCTACTTAACATAATTAATTTTTTTTAAAATATTGCAACACAATCAAATGCGTCGCAATATTTTTATTTCATAATTACTTTTAATTTTTTTTATAAAATTTATTTTTTAAAAAATATTGTGACGCAATACTTGCGTCGCTAAATAAAAAATTATTTTTATTAATTTTCTACTTTATTGCATCGCTATTTAACATAATCAATTTTTCAAAAACATTATGACGCACTGAATTGCATCGTAATATTTTTATTTAATAATTATATTTTATAAAAATTAATTTAATTTAAAATAATTGCGATGCAATACTTGCGTCACTAAATTAAATTTTTTTTTTTAATTTTCTGGTTTATTGCATTGCTATTTAATATAATTAATTTTTTTGAAAACATTGCGACGCATTTGGTTGCATCGCAATATTTTTATTTCATAATTATATTTTATAAAATGTAATTTTAAAAAATATTGTGATGCATTATTTGCATCGCTAAATTAAAAAATTAATTTTTTTGATTATCTAATTTATTGTGTTGCTAATGCATCGTTAATTGAGTCGCAATTTTTTGTTGTCGCGGAGACGTCGTAATTTGGTCGCAATTTAGCGATGCAAGAATGCGTCGCTAAATTTGCGTCGCTATTTCGGTATTTTCTTGTAGTGTATACCTTGACATTAGATTCGAACTAGAACTTAATTTGTCTTGTGATTTTGATTAATAAATCAAATCATAAACTGAAAAACTTAACCAAAATCATTAGTAACTTCAAATGTTATACTCAAATAGTTTTGTTAATCATCAAAATAAATAATTGGGTTAACAACATTAGAAGATATGGCCCGTACCATGCTATGTGAAAGCCAACTCCCAAAGTACTTCTGAGCGGAAGCCATAAACACGACATGTTACATCTTAAATAGAGCTTTAATTAGACCAATCCTTAAAAAGACTCCCTATAAATTATGGCATAATAGGAAACCAAACATTAGTTACTTTCATGCATTTGGTTGTAAATGTTTCGTTCATAATAATGGTAAAGACAACCTGGGGAAGTTTGATGAAAAATCTGATGAAGGCATATTCTTAGGATATTCAACATCTAGTAAAGCCTATAGAGTATTTAACAAGAGGAACTTAATTGTAGAAGAATCAATTCATGTAGTTTTTGATGAGTCTTTAGCATTAGGTTCAAAAAAGATTGATGATGAGGAAGATACAAATTTGCTAGAAAGAGATATTGAAAAATTAAATATAGATATATCTTCAGACCATGAACAAGAAGCTAGAGATGATGATTCTCCTAGGGTTGATGTTATTGATACTAATCATAATGAGGTAGATCTTCCTAGAGATTGAAGATATGCCTATGGTCATCCAAAAGAATTGATTATAGGTGATCCATCTCAAGGAGTAAGAACTAGATTATCAATGAGAAATATCAATAATCATCTTGCATTTGTATCTCAAATTAAACTTAAAACTATCAAAGAAGCCGAAAAAGATAGTAATTGAATGTTAGCTATGCAAGAGGAATTAAATCAATTTACTAGGAATAATGTATGGTCCTTAGTTGATAGACCTAAAGGTCAGTCGGTTATAGGATCTAAATGGGTATTTAGAAATAAATTAGATGAAAATGGCATAGTAATTAGAAATAAAGCTAGACTAGTTGCAAAAGGATATAATCAAGAAGAAGGAATTGATTTTGATGAAACTTTTGCACCTGTAGCTAGATTAGAAGCAATTAGACTATACTTGCATTTGCATGTCATATGAATATCAATTTATTTCAAATGGATGTTAAAAGTGCATTTTTAAATGGTTTTATAAATGAGAAAGTTTTTGTAGAACAACCACCAGGTTTTGAAGATCATGAATTTCCAAATCATGTTTTTAAATTACACAAAGCACTTTATGGTTTAAAACAAGCACCTAGAGCTTGGTATGATAGGTTAAGTAAATTTATAATTGAAAATGATTTTTCTAGAGGAAATGTTGATAAAACCTTATTTTTGAAAAGAAAAGATAAAGATTTATTGGTAGTACGAATATATGTAGATGATATTGTATTAGGTGTTACTAACAATCTTTTGTATCAAGAATTTGCTAAGTTAAAGTAGGGTGAATTCGAGATGAGCATGATGGGAGAACTCAATTTCTTCATAGGACTACAAATCAAACAAAGTAAAGAGGGGATTTTCATCAACCAAACAAGGTACACAAAGGAAATTCTTAAGAAGTTTGGAATGGAATCAAACCCCTTGGTGTTGGGGAACGCGGAATACCCCCAAGATCACGGCTATAGCGTATATAGTAATACAAAAAAAAACTTTTACCATTCTAATCTATGAGTACAAGATCATAGCTTCAGATTTGAACTTTCGATCACTTTGATTCGATTGCTCGACCTCAACCTTTAGCCTTCCGCCGTATTCCTGAAAATACCTTCTTTCTCTCACAAGATGGTGGGATCTCTTGGCCGTCCTAGGGTTTCTTGTTTTTCTTTTTTCATAAAAAACATTCACCCTAGCAACCAACTGAGAGGGTATTTATAGGGCTACAACAGGGACCAATAGACAAATATGAAAAGGACTTTCCATAATTAAATCTCCCGGATTAGGATTCAATTACGTAAATTACAATTCATTCCACTAAAGAATTATAATTATACTCCTAATCATATTCGAATTTATATTTTCGAGCCTTTAATATTAAATACTTATTATCTCCCCACATTAAGATTACAGATATCCACCAATTAAATTTAATTACTGACAATATAATTTAATTGGCTTTTATTATCCTTGAGACCTATCCACTTAACTTATTTGATGTATCGGATTCAAAATCCACTTGCAATTGATTTGATACAATCAAAACTTATAAGCTTTCTCAAGGGGATATCATCAATCCAATTTATCAGGACGTGGTTTCCTTCAACTATTAATATTCACCATATATATAATGTTATTGTCCAACCCACTGAGTTTATTGATTCATATAGAATCTCACTCTATGTATAATCAAAGCAATAATAACTACATACACATGTCTAGAAATAGAATTCGGATTAAGAGCATAAGTAATCATAATATTCATGAGGTTTAATTATTTTATAAAGTCAGTATAAAATAATTAACTCAACTGGGTCCTGTTCAATACACACAAAGTGTACTAGCACAAATAGTTAGAATAAACCATTCCCTGTAGTCAAGACAGACCTACTAAAAATTTGTGCTACAGTTCTACTGATGGTGTGTCCAATTCCATCTAAAACTGTGAACAATAAACTTGTATTCCAAAAGAACCGATGATCTAGTCTTCTGTGTGTAAGCCATACTCTACACACTAGATCAAATACTCTTTGTAAATACTAGATACTTGCACATATATAGTAAATGGCATACATTACTCAAAATGAATTCTCATTAAAATATAAAGACATAACATAAAGCATATCTTTTAGTCTATATCTCTATCAATCTCCCACTTAGACTCAAAGCAATGCTTGTACACATCTAAGTCCCATGCCCTCTACATGTCTATCAAAACTTTCGAAGCTAAACTCTTTGTAAAAGGGTCTGCCAGGTTATCCTCAGATGCAACCTTGGTCACCAGCACGTCACCTCTTTGCACGATGTCACGTATCAGGTGATACTTACGCTCAATGTGTTTAGTTTTCTTATGGGTCCTGGGTTCCTTCGAATTAGCAACTGCCCCACTATTATCATAATAAAGTGTAATAGGTAATTGCACCGAAGGTATCACACTAAGATCCAAAAGAAAGTTTCTAAGCCAAACAGCCTCTTTTGCAGCCTCAGATGCAGCCACATACTCAGCTTCCATGATAGAGTCAGCAACACAAGTTTGCTTCACACTCCTCCAACTAATGGCTCCACAACCTAAAGTGAACACATATCCCGAGGTTGATTTCCTAGATTCATTATCTGATTGGAAGTCCAAATCTGTATATCCTATAGGCATAAGACTATCTTCTTGGTAAACTAACATATAATCTTTAGCCCTTTTCAGGTACTTAATTATATGTTTTACTGCAGTCTAATGTTCTCACCCAGGGTTAGACTGAAATATGCTAACCATGCCTACGACAAAGCAGATATCAGGTCTAGTACATAGCATAACATACATTAGGCTTCCTACTGCAGAAGCATAAGGAACTACCTTCATACTTTCTATCTCTTTAGGTGTCTTAGGACACTGATCCTTAGATAGAGAAATTCCATGCCTAAAAGGAAGAAATCCTTTCTTGGAATTATGCATACCAAACTGGGTGAGAATTTTATCGATATAAGTGGCTTGAGATAAGCATATCATCCTTTGCTTGCGATCTCGTAAAAGCTTGATCCCTAAGACGTGACTTGCTTTTCCCAAGTCCTTCATATCAAATTGTCCAGATAACCATACCTTGACCGAAGAGAACACTCGCATATCATTTCCAATAAGTAAGATGTCATCCACATATAGCACTAGAAACACCAAAGTTTTTCCATCACGCTTCTTGTACACACATGACTCGTCAGGACTTTGATCAAAACCATAAGATTTAATAGCTTGATCAAAATGAGTATTCCAAGATCTAGATGCCTGCTTAAGTCCATAAATGGACCTCTTAAGCTTGCACACCAAGTGCTCCTGGCCTTTTACTATAAAATCGTCTGGTTGCATCATGTAAATGCACTCGTCAAGATTTCCATTAAGGAAAGCTGTCTTGACATCCATTTGCCAAACTTCGTAATCGAAATGAGCTGCAATGGATAAGAGAATCCGGATAGACTTAAGCATAGCTACTGGTGAAAAGGTTTCCTCATAGTCGATCCCTTCTTTCTGAGTAAAACCTTTTGCAACTAGCCTAGCCTTGAAGGTTTTCACCTTCCCATCTGTTCCTCTCTTCTTCTTATAGATCCACTTGCATCCGATGGGTTTTGCTCCTTCGGGTGGTTCTACAAGATCCCAGACCTGATTAAAGTGCATAGACTCTATCTCTGATTTCATAGCATTTTGCCAAAGAGTTGCATCTTTATCATGTAATGCTTCATTGTAGCTACTGGGTTCGGTATCCAGTTCATCAGAGATTCTGTCATATGACTCTCCAAAGAACATATACCGTTCAGGTGGATTTACAACCCTCCCATTACGACGAGGCACAACCTGATTGTATGTGCTTGTAGTAATATGATCTGACTCTGATCCTTGTGCTCCATCATCCTGCACTGGTTCTGAAACTGGTACATTAATGGTATCCTTTTGTACCAGTTCAGGGTCAGTTCGTGTTACTATACTTCTCCCACTGCGAATAGTTAATGGAAAGTTTGGGAACCCACTTTTTTGTGGTGTTTCTGCTTGTACTATTGGTATTAAAGGAGCCAGTCTAGTTTTATCGCCTCTCAACTCTTCTAAAGCAATTTTACTTTTGGGTTTGTGGTCTATAATATAGTCCTCCTCTAAGAATCGGGCATTGGTGCTAACAATGACCTTCTAATCCTTAGGACAATAAAATAAACCACCTTTTGTTCCTTTAGGATATCCAACAAAGAAGAATACATCTGTCCTTGATTTCAACTTATCTGGTTTGCCTTTTAGTACATGTGCTGGACAACCCCAAACCCGAACATGTCTTAGACTAGGCTTGCGTCCAGTCCATAGTTCTGTGGGTGTCTTAGGTACTGACTTAGATGGTACCAAGTTAAGAATATATGCAGCTGTCTCTAATGCATATCCCCAAAATGAAATAGGTAAGTCTGAATAACTCATCATAGATCTAACCATATCCATAAGAGTCCTATTCCTTCTTTCAGCTACACCATTCTGCTGTGGCGTACCAGGTGTAGATAACTGGGATTCAATCCCAGCATCTAATAAGTAATCTGTGAACTCCCCTAAGAGGTACTCGCCACCACGATCGGATCGTAATGTCTTGATATTTTTACCATGACGGTTCTCCATTTCTGCCTTAAAAATTTTAAATTTTTCAAAGCATTCAGACTTACGACACATCAGATAAATATACCCATATCTTGAGTAATCATCAATAAAAGTGACAAAGTACTCAAAACCACCTCTAGCCTGGATGTTCATTGGGCCACACAAATCAGAGTGAACCAATTCTAATATCTCCTTAGCTCTATTGCCTTTGGCCGAGAATGGCCGCTTGGTCATTTTTCCTTCTAAGCAAGATTCATAGACCGGTAGTGCCTCTACTTCCAATGAACCTAATGGTCCATCTTCAACCAGTCTAGAAATCCATCTTAGATTTATATGACCTAGGCGCAAGTGCCAAAGATAAGTTTGATTCATTTCAGAATGATGTTTTCTCTTACATGGTCTATTATAGTTATTCACTTCATTTAGTTGCACAGGAGGAGAAAGAGGATCAATAATATAAAGACCATCCACCAATGTACCAGAACAGATAAAATATTTATTTTTCTTAATAACAACTGAATCATTAAAATAAATTGAATATCCATCATCAACTAACTTAGAAACTAAAATTAAATTCCTTCTAATTGAAGGTACAAAAAAATAGTCCTTTAATATTAAAATCCTATTTCTACTAAAAGAAAAGTTAAAATCTTCCACTGCAACTACTGACACTATTGTGCCATCTCCCAGAAATATGTAAATCTCCCCATCATTTAGCTGTCGGGTCTGCTGGAACCCCTGCAAATAATTGCAAACATGATTAGTGGCTCCCGTATCTACACACCAGCCACTAGTAGATAACACCACTAAACAAGTTTCAACTAGAAGTGAATGAGATATACCTCTAGCCTGTTTCCTGGCAAGCCAAACTGGACACTGCTGCTTCCAATGACCTGGCTGCTTGCAGATGAAGCACTTTCCCTTCTTTTTTATTTCCCCATTGGGCTGTGGGGCCTGATGCTGTTTCTTTTTTTGAACCTTTTTCTTCTTCTTAGCATGAGACTTTGAAGAAGAACCTTTTTCAGTAACCATAGCAACTGCAGGCTTCTTAATGAAACTCTCTGCTACCTGAAGTTCTTTAAGTAGCTCTACCAATGAAAAACTCATTTTGTTCATAGTATAATTTAGGCAGAACTGCTTAAAAGAAGCAGGTAGGGACTGGAGAATGATATCAACCGGGGTTTCCCCATCCATCTCTGCTCTAAGGATCTCCAGTTCATTCAGAAGACTAATTATCTTTAGAACATGATCCCTGATAGGAGTTCCTTCAGCCATATTAGTGTTCATCAGTTCTTTCATCGCAGTCTGCCTAGCTGCACGACTCTGATCCTTAAACATTTCTTTGAGGTTCAACATCATGTCATAGGCAGAGGGCATAGATTGATGCTAATGTTGTAGAACATTTGACATAGATGCCAATATGTAACACCGCGCCATCTCATCAGCCTTAATCCACTTACGGTAAGCTTGGGACTCCTTATCTGAAGCCCCTTCACTGGGTTCTGCAGGACAGACCTGAGTGAGCACATACTTGTACCCTTCTGCAGTTAACACTATATCCAGGTTTCTTTTCCAATCAATGTAATTAGGACCAGTCAATTTGTTTTCTTTGAGTATCACAGCAAGTGGATTGAAAGAAGACATTTTAATCCTGAGAATCATTCATACATCAAATAAGATATAATGAGCAATAAACTTTAAATTCAATATTATAAGTAAAATAAAAGAATTTGACAGCAGCCTAGTACATTTTGAATAGTATGCCTCGATGGGAGGATGTCTACTACTCATCATTTATCTAGACAGATAAAACCTATTAATTTTACTATCTAGGTAAAAGGTAACATACCAAGTAAAATTAATTAGCTAGCTAAATTTGGTCATATAAATATTTGTAGTGAGTCCGATGGGGAGGATACTAATATTTATACCTAAGTGTATACCATCACTCAATCCTAGATCCATTGTCCCATGGTGGATCCCTCAGATGAAGAGGTAATCTAACATTAACAATTACTAGGGATTATTCTTAGTGACCTGGCAATCAATTTCATCCTATGGGGAGGAAAGCACTAATGCCAACACGTGAAATTAACTACCTCACCAATAATCAAGTGATGGGACCATGGGATTTAATTGTGATTAATTCCCTCTCCCACTTCGTTATTTAAACAATATTTTGAGGGTTATAAAACTTGTGTTTGATTATCTTATAAATTCAAAATCCCATAGTAGTGATCGATATACATATATGCAACAAATAAAACTCTTAATTCCCTTAAATTTCAAAAATTTAAATTAAAATTGGGAATAAATTTTACTCTCTAGTTGCCCATGTTCACACTAGTCTTGGAATTTTGAATATATCAAAACAAAAACAGCAAGTGATTATCCAATTAACCATGTTCTCCTAGTTATAGACATAAGAACAAAAGGATAAACAATCAAGTATGCAACATAACCAATATAAACAAGATAAATAAAAACCCTGTTATTATGGTCAAAATTCTCCACGCAGATGAAGATTCCCGTTGCACCATGATTGCTACTTTGCTCCACGCAGATGAAGATCTCCTAGTTATATATGCTATCCCCCAAGATCACGGCTATAGCGTATATAAGTAATACAAAAAAAACTTTACCGTTCTAATCTATGAGTACAAGATCATGCCTTCAGATTTGAACTTTCGATCACTTTGATTCGATTGCTCGACCTCAACCTTTAGCCTTCCGCCGTATTCCCGAAAATACCTTCTTTCCCTCACAAGATGGTGGGATCTCTTGGCCGTCCTAGGGTTTTTGTTTTTCTTTTTTCATAAAAACATTCACCCTAGCAACCAACTGAGAGAGTATTTATAGGGCTACAACAGGGACCAATAGGCAAATATGAAAAGGACTTCCCACGTAATTAAATCTCTCAATCCTACCCCGGGTTAGGATTCAATTACATAAATTACAATTCATTCCACTAAAGAATTATAATGTACTCCTAATCATATTCGAATTTATATTTTCGAGCCTTTAATATTAAATACTTATTATCTCCCCACATTAAGATTACAGATATCCACCAATTAAATTTAATTACTAACAATATAATTTAATTGGCTTTTATTATCCTTGAGACCTATCCACTTAACTTATTTGATGTATCAGATTCAAAATCCACTTGCAAGATTTGATACAATCAAAACTTATAAGCTTCCTCAAGGGGATATCATCAATATAATTTATCAGGATGTGGTTTCCTTCAACTATTAATATTCACCATATATATAATGTTATTGTCCAACCCACTGAGTTTATTGACTCATATAGAATCTCACTCTATGTGTAATTAAAGCAATAATCACTACATACACGTGTCTAGAAATAGAATTTGGATTAAGAGCATAAGTAATCATAATATTCATGAGGTTTAATTATTTTAAAAGTCAGTATAAAATAATTAACTCAACTGGGTCCTGTTCAATACACACAAAGTGTACTTGCACAAATAGTTAGAATAAACCATTCTCCGTAGTCAAGACAGACCTACTAAAAATTTGTGTTACAGTTCTACTGATGGTGTGTCCAATTCCATCTAAAAACTGTGAACAATAAACTTGTATTCCAAAAGAACTGATGATCTAGTCTTCTGTGTGTAAGCCGTACTCTACACACTAGATCAAATACTCTTTGTAAATACTAGATACTTTCACATATATAGTAAATGGCATACATTGCTCAAAATGAATTCTCATTAAAATAAAGATATAACATAAAGCATATCTTTTAGTCTATATCTCTATCACTTGGAACACCTATGAGTCCTTCATGCAAATTGGATAATGATGAAGATGGTAAGAAAGTTGATCAAAAGCATTATAGAGGTATGATCAGATCTCTACTTTACTTAACAGCAAGTAGATCGGATATTATGTTTGCTGTTTGTTTATGTGCTAGATATCAATCTGAACCTAAAGAATCTCACTTAATTGCTGTAAAAAGAATACTTAGATATTTAAGTGGAACTAAAAATGTAGGATTATGGTATTCTAGAGACTCAATACTAAATTTAATTGCTTATTCTGATTCTGACTATGCTGGATGTAATTAGATAGAAAGAGTACAAGTGGTGCATGTCAATTTTTAGGAAGTAACTTAATCTCTTGGTTTAGCAAAAAGCAAAATTCAGTTGCATTATCTACTGCTGAGGCTGAATATGTTGCAGCTGGAAGTTGCTGTGCTCAAATCCTTTGGATTAAATGACAACTTGAGGATTATGGCATAACACTTGATAAAACTCCTATTAGATGTGATAACACTAGTGCAATAAACTTAACTAAAAATCCTATACAACATTCAAGAACTAAGCATATTGAAATTAGATATCATTTTATTAGAGAACATGTAGCTAATAATGACATTTATCTTGATTATGTTTGAACTAATGAACAATTAGCTGACATATTTACAAAACCTTTGAGTGAAGAGAGATTTTGTTATCTTAGAGGAGAGTTAGGGATTTGTGACCCATTGGAATGATTTTGAAACCCTTAAGATTGACTATCCAGAATTCAATCAATTTCTTGAAAATTCTTTCATGATTCTAAGGGCAATTCATCTAGATATTTGAACCATTTGATTCATCACATTCTAAAGATTTTATCCAAAATTTATTGATTTTCTTTTGACAAGTTTCGGATCCTTGAAACTCTTTTTTTTTTTGAAACTGTCAGTGGAGTCGACACCCCAATCAGTGGAGTTGACACCTCATTTGTGTCGCTCTCAGTCTGAGACCTTGGAGCCGACACCCGTCTTAGCAGAGCCAACTCAAGTTGGGCGCTAACAGAGTTAGCAACTTGGAGTCTGTCACGCCCCAGACCCAAATATTGGCTAGGGTGACAATCCGCCGTGTGCCGGGCACGCAAGGCGTCTAAAAATCTTGATATACAATTCAAATGGCATTAAATATGAAAACCAACCATAATACAATTGATAGTCATAAGTTTTGGGTATCAAACCTACAACCAAGTCATGCTAATAAAGTTGAGCTATAACAAGCCCTACACACAAACATAATAGGATTACACCAATGCAATGGTTCTCATTTTATTTATTAGAAGCTCCATCAACTCCGAATATCCATCATCAACCCTGAGGCTCTGAAAAACATTGTGAAGGTTTAATGAGTTTACACTCAATAAGTAAGCCTATTATACAATCATATCATACTTGAATTATATTTAATATGCTATCAACATATGCATTTTGTCAACTTAACATAAATTGAACATTTGACAAGCATCAAAATATGCACTCTAGCAAACTCACTGTTTATGTAATTATAGATTTCCTATGTGACCCACGGCCCTGCAATACCTCAATCAGAGCACATCCTCCAGATGCGTGGCCATCAATATCCACAGAACACATTGTACGATGTGTGAGGCCATACCATAACAGAACACACTCTACGATGTGTGTGGCCATAAAAATCATACAGAACACATTGTAAGACATGTGGGCCATACCATAACAGAACACACTCGTCAGTGTGGGAGGCCGTAAAATCATACAGAACATGTCTACAATATGTGGGCCATATCATAACAGAATACATCTCCAGTGTGTGTGGCCATAAAAATCATACAGAAACACATCTACAATGTGTGGGGCCATAGTAAAGGAGAACCGCGAAGACACATATAAATCTATTTAACATTTCATCTCATGTGCATCATGCATCTGTATCTCACAATATCTCACACTGTTTTGCACATTACAAGGAAATGCATATAATCACCTCAATATATATGTCGTACAGGCAATCACAATTCTGGCATATACATCAATAAATTATTTCTTATCAATCATTATAATCATATAATTGTTCATTTGAAATCCACAGTTCAATGCTACATAGACAATTCAGTTAATTTATAAAAATGCATGCAAACTGTATATACTCAATTTATTAATTAAACAATTAAATTGCATAATAGTCTTACTTACCTCTTACGCAAAATCCAAATGGTACACCAACTAATCAGATGTCTGGGCACCTACATGATCAATGTACATAATTAATTCACTGAATTCTAATTAATAAAATGACCCTTAAGACCCTACCTAGACTAGTTCACGGGCCCAACTTCGGGCTCGAATATCTCCCACTATACACACCCAATTGGGAAGTAAAAATACCTCATGAAACTAGAATTAACCCAGATTCTAGCCATATAATTATTTTTCTAATCCTGGCCCATTACAAGGCCCAAAAATCAGCCCAAACTTCCTATGCTGCACGGCCCAAAAGGCCTGAACCGGCCGGCCCAGCCGGCCTGGTTCAGCCTTATCCATCCCGATCCCCGCTCCTCTGTTTCGCCCGAAACAGAGGACAGCTTTCGGCCGGCGGCCAGGGCCGCCGCCGGCCTAATCCCATCCGGCCCGGCCACCGAAGGCCGGGCCGGAGCCGGCCGCCGCCGCGCCGGCCTCCTTTCCCCCTCTATCTATCTCAATTTCTCTCCCTCTCTCTCATTCTCTCTGCTGCTCCCACGTGGAATTCATTGCGCCGGCGTCGATTCCGACCAAATTGGGGCCGGTCCGGCCGCCGTTGGCCGGACCAGAGCCGGCGCCGCCGCGGCCGGCCTCCCCTCTCTCTCCCTCTCCTTAATTTTCTCTCTAAATCCATCTTACATCCGCGCGGCACAATACTGTGCCTGTGGCACGGCCGGCCACCTTGGCCGGCCGGACCTCCACCGGATGCTCGCCCGGCGCCGGTGGAGACGACAGGCCGAAGCTCGGGCCCGGCGAGGCGGCGAGCACGCCGCCGGGCCTGAACCAACCGGCGGAAGCCGGTTCGCCACCGCATGAGAGAGGGGCCGATTGGCCCTCTCTCTCTCTCTCTCTCCACCACTACCCCGCCGGACACCTCCCCCGGCGCCGGCAGGGTTGCCGGCCAAAGTTCAGGCCCGCCGTGGCGGCGAGCACGCCGCCGGGCCTGAACCAAGGTTCGTCCGGCCTGAATCCAACTCTCTGCCTCTTGTGCTTTCTCTCTCTATCTCCCTGCCTGTCTCTCTCTAGCTCTCTTTCTCTCTCTCTCTAGCTCTCTCTCTCTCTCTCTCTCTCTCAGGTTCTCTCTGGACCCGGGATTTCCTGATGGAGACTGATGCCAGGATGATGGAGGGAGTCCCCCTCCATCATATAAATAATCCCCCAGTGCAACGCTTTGGTCAGGTAAAGAGATCGGGCATTCAAAAGACGTGCGACGACTAGGGCATTCAATCGTCAAGTCAGGGAAAGAGATCGGGCATGTCAAAAGTCTAAACGTCAAGAAGGTTTTCCCCGGGATGCTAGGTGTCCCCAAAAGTAATTACTAAGAGTTACGTTCCCCCATGATAATTTATGGGGGGTTACATTCTCCCCCCCTTATAAAAATTTCATCCTCGAAATTTGATATACATCCAATGGAATACAAATCCACATTTTCTATCTAATAATTAGTTAAATTTCATTCAAAAGTCACCGTCATCGATACATCGTTGATCTGTAATAAGATACAAATAATTGTGGATGTTTCTTTTTCATTTTCTCCTTAGAACTTCGACATAAGGAATACTATACCATCTCAGAACTTAATCCTTGCGGTCCACAATGTGCACAGATGATCATCATAGTCAATTCTTTCTTAAGCTAAATTGGTTCAAGTTCTAACACATAACAGGGTTTAAAATATATCTCCTCAGTCATAAAGGTATGTAACAAATTGAATTCCCCAAAGAGTAATGAAGGTAGTGCTAAGTTATAAGCCACCTCCTTTATTTTGATCAAAATCTCAAATGGCCCAATAAATTGAGGGCTCAATTCACCTCTAAACACAAATCTCATCATGTCATTAATTAGTAAAACTTCCAAATGATCTTCAACCTGAAATTTTAAATCTTTCTGTTTAACATTAACATAACTTTTCTATTAACTCTGAGCTATATGAAGCTGCTTTAGTTAATGATACATTTCATAGTTGTTAAACCAGCTCAGTAATAAAAAAAAAAAATTTTCTCTCACACTTCATCTCAATAAAAGTTACACCTTATATCCTAGACAACAAAATGAATCCAATTGAATATTGGCTTGGTAATCAATAAATAAGCAATTTCACTAAGGGTAAGAAGCTATACCAAGCACTTTCTAAATTCATCGCACAGGCTCGCAGTATATCATCAAATCTAATTGGTTCATACAGATTGTCCATCTATTTGAGGGTGGAAGGCTGGACAGAAATTCTGCTTAATTCACTAAGCCTTATGAAAACATCATCAATTTAGAAGAGTGAGACAAATGGGTTCAGACTCAATTTATGCAGTTTACCATTAAACTAAAAATAAATATTAATATCTTTATCTCACTAAAATTTCATCCTCGAAATTAAATGTCCACAAATTTGTACTATTAAAGATACTCACTAGCAAACTTTTATTCATTCCCAAGTACCCAAATGACATGTCCAACTTTCAAAATTAATTTAATCTTTCAACCAAATAAAATTAATTTCCTTAAGAAGTAATTCTTTCCTGTCCTCTTTTTTTTTTTTTTTTCACACAACATAATCATTATAAATATCATAGAATCCATCGTATGTATTATGTCATCCATTCTTAAGGTTAGTAACACATCAGGTATTTTTAATTCCTCGATGAGACAATTCTAAATTCTTGTAAATTAAATATAAGATAGTTTTCTTCGAATGCTCTCTCAACTCATAAATAGTTGAATGTGCCACTAATCATTACAATACTTATTTCAATCATCATAACATACTTGGTTTCACTCTTGAATACTTCAAGCTAACATCAATGAACATTAAGCCAATCATTTAGGATATTTTTCATAATTATCTTAATCAACTAATTTAATTTCTTTGAATAATAGTGCCTTCATTATTCATCAGTATATAATTATTTTATTTCCTTCATAATTTATCAATAATACCACCATAACCAATCAATTTCTCATGAATAGGTCAGTATATCCTCAATGAATAATGCAATTTAAATGATTCAAATTCTTGAATCGATTATTTCGTTACCAATGATTATCAAAATCATCTATAGATTATGCAATGTCTCATGACATAACATGACCAACTAATTTAAACCCTTCAAATATCTCTCAGTGACTTCACTAATCTAGCTCAGATGGATACAAGACTCATAAGGTCAATCAAGATTGAAAATGCACTTACCATTCGAAAGACATAATTAAAAATTATAGTAATATCTCTATGACTTGAAAGTGATAATAGATGTACCCTTAACCATAATCCATAACTAATAATAATCAAAAATAAAATCAACTCTTCCTATTTTCTTAACAATAATTATGCCACTTATGGATGATTGATAATTGATCCATCCTGGGAAAAGATATCTCCTTAGGAACTATAAAGAAAGGTACAATAAGTATGCATGATAAATTAATGAACAGATATCTTGATTTAGAAATCTATTAACAGATGAAAATTCTCATGAAATTCTTTATCAGTGGAGTTTATCATATTCTTATTCTTGCTAAAATCTTTCACTTTCTACCATCAAAATATTTGATCATTTATAGCCAAAATCAGTTCTAAAGGTTAATAGAGTCTACTGCTCTCAAAACTTAAACAGTAATTGTCTCAGAATTTAAAATTTTATATTCTTTCTAAATGGTCCATCAAGATATAATATGCAGTCAACTTATTTCATTAGCATCAATACCAACCATCTCCACATCTAGCAAATTAACAATCAGTTTTGAACATGCAATATCCATGATAAAAGTTCTCTTAGTAAAATTCACTATATATACTTATCCATCCAGACTCAAATTCAGAAAGTACTTAATTATGATTAATCAAAAACATGTAATTAACTATTTCATTCCCAAAATATCATCAATATTAATCATTCTATAACCGACAGATTAGCTCATAATCTTAACTTATAATATCAACAATGTAAGTTCCACTAATAAAAATTCATTATATACATCCACATTCAAATTTAGATTTACTAACTCCAAATCCACATATCAACTCAATTGCAATATGAACATAATGATGATATCTTAGTCATATTAGTCATCAATTAAAATTTTCCACTACTATCTTCTATCTTTTATTGCATATCCAATTAAAGTTTCATCTTCCATATTATTTAAAGATCTAAAACTACTACGAATCATCTCCAACAAGTTTAATGGAGCTAAAACCTCTAGAAGCCCCTTGACCTCCCCACTGATCAAGGCTACCAGCCAGGGAGCCACATAATATCATTGGCTTGCGATGGTTCATTCACAATTACTATCAAACTTGTAATTCTTGATAAACTTAAATTTCAAGCTTCCAAAGCATAATTCATGAAATTCCTTGAGAGTCATAATTGTCTCCATATCATCCTAGTATTTTGCCTAGAGTGTCAGGTTTCCTTAAGTATAATGTCATCAAAATATGTTCTCTACGTGTTATCATGTCATTATGTCTGTGTCCCTAGGGTCATAACTGTATCATGTCAATATGTCCATGTCCCTAGGGTCATAACCTGAGCTCTGATACCATTAAAGCTGTCACGCCCCAGACCCAAATATTGGCTAGGGTGACAAACCGCCGCGTGCCGGGCACGCAAGGTGTCTAAAAATCTTGATATACAATTCAAATGGCATTAAATATGAAAACCAACCATAATACAATTGATAGTCATAAGTTTTGGGTATCAAACCCTACAACCAAGTCATGCTAATAAAGTTGGGCTATAACAAGCCCTACACACAAACATAATAGGATTACACCAATGCAATGGTTCTCATTTTATTTATTAGAAGCTCCATCAACTCCGAATATCCATCATCAACCCTGAGGCTCTGAAAAACATTGTGAAGGTTTAATGAGTTTACACTCAATAAGTAAGCCTATTATACAATCATATCATACTTGAATTATATTTAACATGCTATCAACATATGCATTTTGTCAACTTAACATAAATTGAACATTTGACAAGCATCAAAATATGCACTCTAGCAAACTCACTGTTTATGTAATTATAGATTTCCTATGTGACCCACGGCCCTGCAATACCTCAATCAGAGCACATCCTCCAGATGCGTGGCCATCAATATCCACAGAACACATTGTACGATGTGTGAGGCCATACCATAACAGAACACACTCTATGATGTGTGTGGCCATAAAAATCATACAGAACACATTGTAAGACATGTGGGCCATACCATAACAGAACACACTCGTCAGTGTGGGAGGCCGTAAAAATCATACAGAACATGTCTACAATATGTGGGGCCATATCATAACAGAATACATCTCCAGTGTGTATGGCCATAAAAATCATACAGAACACATCTACAATGTGTGGGGCCATAGTAAAGGAGAACCGCGGTGACGCATATAAATCTATTTAACATTTTCATCTCATGTGCATCATGCATCTGTATCTCACAATATCTCACAGTGTTTTGCACATTACAAGGAAATGCATATAATCACCTCAATATAAACATGTCGTACAGGCAATCATAATTCTGGCATATACATCAATAAATTATTTCTTACCAATCATTATAATCATATAATTATTCATTTGAAATCCACAGTTCCATGCTACATAGACAATTCAGTTAATTTATAAAAATGCATGCAAACTGTATATACTCAATTTATTAATTAAACAATTAAATTGCATAATAGTCTTACTTACCTCTTACGCAAAATCCAAATGGTACACCAACTAATCAGATGTCTAGGCACCTACATGATCAATGTACATAATTAATTCACTGAATTCTAACTAATAAAATGACTCTTAAGACCCTACCCAGACTAGTTCACGGGCCCAACTTCGGGCTCGAATATCTCCCACTATACACACCCAATTGGGGAAGTAAAAATACCCCAAGAAACTAGAATTAACCTAGATTCTAGCCATATAATTATTTTTCTAATCCTGGCCCGTTATAAGGCCCAAAAACCAGTCCAAACTTCCTATGCTGCACGGCCCAAAAGGCCTGAACCGGCCGGACCAGCCGGCCCGGTTCAGCCTTATCCATCCCGATCCCCGCTCCTCTGTTTCGCCCGAACAGAGGACAGCTTCCGACCAGCAGCCAGGGCCACCGCCGGCCTAATCCCGTCCGGCCCGGCCATCGAAGGCCAGGCCGGAGCCGGTCGCCGCCGTGGCCAGCCTCCTTTCCCCCTCTATCTATCTTAATTTCTCTCCCTCTCTCTCATTCTCTCCGCTGCTCCCGCATGGAATTCATTGCGCCGGCGTTGATTCCGACCAAATTGAGGCCGGTCCGGCCGCCGTTGGCCGGACCAGAGCCGGTCGCCGCCGCGGCCGGCCTCCCCTCTCTCTCCCTCTCCTTAATTTTCTCTCTAAATCCATCTTACATCCGTGCGGCACAATACTGTGCTGGCGGCACGGCCGGCCACCTTGGCCGACCGGACCTCCCCGGACGCTCGCCCGGCGCCGGTGGAGACGACAGGCTGAAGCTCAGGCCCGGCGAGGCGGCGAGCACGCCGCCGGGCCCGAACCAACCGGCGGAAGCCGGTTTGCCACCGCACGAGAGAGGGACCGATTGGCCCTCTCTCTCTTCTCTCTCTCTACCACTACCCCGCCGGACACCTCCCCCGGCGCCGGCGGGGTCGCCGGCCAAAGTTCAGGCCCGGGGCGGCGGCGAGCACGCCGCCGGGCCTGAACCAAGGTTCGTCTGACCTGAATCCAACTCTCTGCCTCCCGTGCTTTCTCTCTCTGTCTCCCTGCCTGTCTCTCTGGCTCTCTTCTCTCTCTCTCTCTCTCTTAGGTTCTCTCTGGACCCGAGATTCCCTGATGGAGACTGATGCCAGGATGATGGAGGGAGTCCCTCTCCATCATATAAATAATCCCCCAGTGCAACGCTTTGGTCAGGTAAAGAGATCAGGCATTCAAAAGACGCACGACGACTAGGGCATTCAATCGTCAAGTCAGGGAAAGAGATCGGGCATGTCAAAAGTCTAAACATCAAGAAGGTTTTCCCCGGGATGCCAGGTGTCCCCAAAGTAATTACTAAGAGTTACGTTCCCCCATTATAATTTATGGGGGGTTACAGAGTCGACACCCAACTTTGTGGGAGTCGACACCTTGTGGTCCCATTTTGACTATTTTAGGGTAGAGTCGACACCTTTTCGTTCCTAATCATTTTAAATCTCTTCCAAAACCCTCTCCAAGCCTCCCTAAACTTAGAATCCCTCAAATCCACTATCCCTAGGATTCAATGGCACCAAAGCGGAGGGAATCAATCTTTGGAGCTCCCGCGGTGACGAGGAAGAGGAGTGAGAGGCGTCTGGCTCCTCAACCATCGTCCAGCTTAGATTCTTCATCTTCATCCTCCACGCCCAATGCCATTCCAGGTCCATCTTCACCACAGGTAGATTTATTAGCGGGAAAGGTGATTACAATGGGTAGAAAAGTGAATTTCGGATTTTTTGAGGATGAGGGCTTCTCCATAGGCAAGCAAATTCAAGATATGGGATGGAAGAAGGTATGCTCTTTAGATGTTTCGACCTATCCTGCTCTTGTTAAAGATTTTTACTTGAATTTATCTAGAGGAGATGGAGGTTTGATTAGCTTTGTGAGAGGACAAGGATTCATCTCACCTCTGAGATTTTGGGTAAACTGTTAATTTTCTATTGCTGGACCCATTGCCAATGCTCATAGTAACAGAGGAGCAGCTTTATCTAGAATGCTTGGCAGGGATGTTATTGATTTTGAAGAGGTTAGGGCTAACCAATTGCCCCTTGAGCTTAGACTGTTACACAATATTTGTGGCTAGATACTCTTTCCCAAAACTGATCGTTTTGAGTATATATCGGAAAGAGATATTCTTGTTATGGACTCTGTTGTGACCGGCTAGCCTATTAACCTTCCGGGTATGATAATTTGGTACATGGCCGAGGCAGAAAGTAAGAAGAGGTCTACACTTCCATATGGCATGATCTTGACACTAGCATTCCAAAGCCAGGGTGTTGCTATTTCAACAATGAACCCAAGAAGAATTTAAGGCACACTGATATTATAGTTTAGCAACCGTGCATCGAATGAGGTTCGTGAAGAAGGATGGAATTTGGGAAAGGAAAAGTCACTTGGATGAAAGAGCAACTGATGTTGGAGCTACAGCACCTGGACCAGCTACTGCACCAGCTACTAGTTCATTTGTTCAAGTTTCTACTAGTTTTTCTAATACTCAGATGGAGCAATTGAAATATTTACTTTTGAATCATAAAGAAGAAATGAAAACTGAGCTAGACAGTAGTCTTATGAGCTTGAAGAAAATGTTCTATTCCTTGGATGATAGAGTGAGCAAGATTGAATCCACCCTTGGATCTTCAGAAGCCTTGAAGACTAATCTCATGCATATATTTGAGGAGATCAAAGAAATTGAGGAGATTCAGAGATATATTCTAAATGCAATGTAGAATTACAGGAGAAATCACAGTGGCATCTGCATTCTTTGACAGAAGATTGAATGAATTTATCAGGATTCAAAGTGATGGAATGGGAAAAATCTTAGAAAACTCAAGAAACATCTTAGAATTTGATGCTTTTAGCTTTTGTTGTTTGATTTACCTTTTGATGTACTAAAGTTTAGTTTGAATCTTTGATGTAATGCAGTTTTTCTTATGATGTAATGAAGTTTGATGTAATGAAGTGTTTAACTTTATAAAATTTGCAATGAAATTTTGAGTAGTCAATGAATATCATAGTTGAACTTTGATTTTGAGTTAATATTGTTCTATTTGAAGATTATTGTTTCTTATGTTTCAACTTTAAGCTAAATAAATCTTTTCTTAACCTTTTTGTTGATAACAAAAATGGGGAGAGAAGATATTTGTATATGCATATGTAATGAATGAATTTGATTAATTGATATCAAGCATTGAATAAACTTAATCGCATGAGTTTTAATGATAAAGGGAGAGAAGATGTTAATTTGAGTATCATAGGGGGAGCTACCTCATTCAGGGGGAGCTTAACTATGAGAACTTAAAATTTGCTTTGAAACTTTCATTATTTAATCATGCATATACTCAATATTTTTGTCATCATAAAAAAGGGGGAGATTGTTGACTAAATTATTGATTTTGATGATTAACAAAAGATATGAGTATATTCATTATGTTTCTAACAAATTTGAGAAGTGTTTCAGGCATTAAGAATGTTTAATTATTCAAATGACACACAAAATCAGTTTAGAATTAAGTTTCAAATAGAAATTATTTAAGTTCAGATCTTGGAGTCGACACCTACAGTGTCTGGAGTCGACACCAGAGAGTATCAGAACATTTCTAAGTTTTTGGCACGATTTGGAGTCGACACCTAAACTCTGGAGCCGACTCTAACCTGAGATATAGAGAAGTGCTTTATGCGTCAATTTTTGGAGCCGACACCATAATTTCGAGAGCCGACACTTGAAGTTCGGGAGCCAACACTTGGGATTTTTGGAGCCAACTCTAACCTGAGAATAGAGAGCATATTTTTTGGACATCGTCGGAGTTGACACCCTCGGTTTCGGGAGCCGACACCTAAATGCGGCGAGCCGACACATCACTTTTTCGGAGCCAACTCCCCAACTAACTTTTTATTTACTATTTTAGAAACCCGAGTTGGAGCCGACACCTGCAAAGTTGGAGATGACTCCAACCTGTCAGGAATGGATTTTCAAATGTCAGAACGAACTCCAACGATAATATTTTTTCACCTAATCTCTAACGGCTATTTTTCTTTGTGTGTAGAAGCAATCCAAGTACTCTGTAACGGCTACTTTTCTCACCTAATCTTGGATTAAGAAATCTATAAAAAGAGGGAACCGTCCATTTGAAAAAGAGACAAAAAAAATCAAAAATATCAAGAGAAAAAGAGAGAGAAACTTTCAAAGAGAAATCTTCAAATCCACGTCCAGAGATTCAAAAGAAATCCAAAGCCTTCAAAGATCATTTTTAGAGGATTTACAAAGAAGAAAAGAAGAAGCTCAAAAGCCCTCTTTCCTCAACTTCTCTACAATAACCTTCTGTGAAGAATCAGAGCTGGAGCTTGATTCAACCATTCAAGAGAGAAGAGGAAAAGAAGAAAAGCTTACATTCAAATCGCTCCAAAATCAGGCTTTTCTAATCCTTATTTATTTAAATTGAATATTTGCTCATTTGAGAGCTATCTTCTTGTATTGTAAACTTCATTTTCAAATTATTGTTTGCTAATTCAATCAGGGGATTGAATTAGTGGAGGTAGTATACCTCGGGACAAGCTAAGGTTAGCTTGGGTTTGGGTTTTTGCTGGTGAGCCCAAAAAACCAGCTGGGTTCGTAGTGATCCCAGGTAAAACAACAAGTTAGAGTTGTGAGCTTGTAAAACAACTCGACTGTAATTGGTGGGATTATAGCATGGACACAAGTGTTTCTGGGAGTGGACGTAGGTGTTGGATACACCGAACCACTATAAAATCTTTGTGTTTGCTGTGCATTTATCTCTCTCTCTATCAGTCTTATTTGTGCTTAGCTTTAATTAATTTAGTTCACTTGAGCACCTTTATATCAATCTAAATATTTTCAAAGAGTTAAAATTTTAAAAGAACCCAATTCACCCCCCCCTCTCTTGGTTGCCATCTGGGCCAACAAAGCCCTTTAACATGTTAGCAATAATCATGTCCTAATTACAGACCCTAGAAATGATTGGACAACACTTTGTCCAAGTCAACAACATGATTATAGATCATGAGAGGCCTCTAGCAAAGCATCATGACTATCCAATTGCTAAAGGTTTTGTTGACGTGACCATCAACAACACCTATCCATGAATGGTTACCGTATGATCAAATTCTTTCATCACATATCCCAGATCAATTAGTGGTATGGAATGTGTCAACAATGTAATTGATCTTTGTTTACTTGATCTCAAGAAAAATTGACTCATATGAATTAGAACTTTAAAACCATTTCGAATTCCAACTCAACCTTGTAAGGATTTAACAATCAATTTAATCCATCAAGTGGCCATGGGATATAACCATTTCTATCAAGGAAGACGAATCCTGTCTTGATCAAACATCATCTTCATGTGCTCCATGTCATACCCAACCGACACCATATTTGCCATGCATGGCTAGAGTGACTTCTGATGTCGTCAAAGCATGATATTTCACACATGAGATGCAATGAAGATCTCAAGTCAAAGGATCACTCACACCACAGTCATTAGAGATCAACCATCGACACTATATAGAATATCCATATGGGATCTCTGTACGGGTCATCCAATGCATCGTTACAATAATGAGCATCCACATACCTATCCATGTATCTTCATACTTCAGCTTGTGAAATCAGCTGCTCACCCTAAGGGTGAGGATATGCAATCTGTGCCAGTCTCATGGTGTTCGATTGTGTCCAGTCCCATCTACACATCGACTAGAGAAGTTTAAAGAATCGAACCATAACGTGCAATTTGGATCTCATAATTTCTAATTTTTATTACAAATTTCATCTGCACGGTTCACATTCTTTTGGACTTTATCTCTAGGACAAATATATCAAATAAAAGACATCTGGATAGATAAAGATACAATTTTATTTGATTTGTATTCATAGAATATATACAGCATTCAATCCAATTGGATCTAGGGCATACACTAACACAATGTTGAGCTATTCTTCTTTGCCTACCTCATTTTGGAGATATGCACTACAAATAGCTGTATACATTCTAAACTTAGTTCCATCTAAGTCAATCCCTAAGACTCCCTTAGAGTTATGGAACGGTCGCAAACCTAGTTTGAGACACATCCGCATATAGGGGTGCCCAGCCCATGTGCTGAAGGGAAAGACTGGGAAGCTAAAATTCCGTTCAGAAGTATGCATGTTTGTAGGGTATCCTAAGGGAATGAGAGGATGCCTATTTTATAGTGCACAAGATAACAAAGTATTTGTATCAACAAATGCTACGTTTCTCAAGTATAAATATATGACAGAATTCAAACCCAGAAGTAAAGTAAATCTAGAAGAGTTGCTAGCTGATGAGATCAGTCCCATACCAACGAAAATTATTGAACGACAAAAAGTTGAGACCACTGCTCAAGATCAAACACCACGACATAGTGGGGGAGAAATAAGATTGCCCATCCGCTATCATCAAGATGGAGAAGCACAAGCTGCAATCACTAATGGCAGTGATGATGATCCATTGACATACAAGATCACAATGAAGGATGTTGATCAAAAGAAATGGCATGAAACCATGAAACTCAAAATGGAGTCAATGTACTCCAATTCAGTCTGGAAATGGATGCAAATGGATTTGTAAGAGAAAGAGAGAGTCGATGGGAAAGTAGAGACTTTCAATGCTAGGTTAGTGGCAAAGGGTTTTACCCAAAGGAAGGAGTAGACTATGAGGATACTTTTTCGCTAGTAGTCATGCTAAAATTATTCGGATCCTCTTGTCCATTGCTATTCATTATGATTATGAGATATGGCAAATGAATGTCAAGACGACATTTTTGAATAGTTTTCTGAAGAGGTTATTCATATGGTCCAACCAGAGGGTTTTATGGTAAAGCCAAGAGCAGAAAGTCTACAAATTGCAAAGATCCATTTATGGGCTTAAGCAAGCTTCTAGATTTTGGAACATCAGATTTAATGAAGCCATAAAATCTTATGATTTTTAACAAAATTTAGGTGAACCTTGTGTCTATACGCAAAAAAGGGAAAAAAGTGATCTTCTTAGTTCTTTATGTGGATGACATTTTACTCATTGGGAATGATGTAGGATCTATATCCAAAGTAAAGAACTGGCTAGCCAGCCAATTCAAATAAAGGATTTGGGAGAAGCAAGCTACATTCTTGGCATCCAAATTATATGGGATCGCAAGAATAGGCTTTTGGCATTGTCTCAGGCATCATATATTGACAAGGTGCTTGTCAGATTTGCAATGCAAAACTCCAAGAAAGGTAATTTACCTACTTGATATGGAGTTTATCTTTCTAAAGAGCAGTATCCTAAAACACACGCAAGAGGAGAAAGATATGAGATGGATTCCCTATGCTTCGGTAGTTGGTAGTCTATGCAATTTTGTGTACAAGACCCGACATATGCTTTGCAGTGGGAGTGGTTAGCCGATACCAGTCAAACCTAGGATTGGATCATTGGGTTGCAATCAAGCATATTCTCAAATATCTAAGAATGACGAGAAACTATATGTTGGTATATTTGGTAGGGATTTATTCCTATTGGATATACATATTCAGATTTTCAATCAGATAGAGACTCTCGGAAGTCAACCTCTGGAGCGGTGTT
>UESW01003573.1:0-60565 GCA_900491605.1 Calamus simplicifolius
TAGGGGCCGCCCGGACCTGGGGGCCGCCTAGGACTAGGGGCCGTCCAGGACCTGGAGGGCCGCCTGAACCTGGGGGCCGCCTAGGACTAGGGCCGTCCAGGACTCCGTCTTCCTGTTTACCAACCATATCATATGCCCCCTCGCCCATGTCCCTTGTACTCAGGTGCGTCGCACATGCGCAAGGGAGAGGGCGGAAAAGTTTGAATTTCAAATTTCGATAAGTGTCGTTTCATGAAAAGGAAAAGGGGAGGGGGGGCGCATATCTCTAGGAAGATAGTGTCTTTTCGCCTGTCCGGTCCCTCGGGGATCGCCATGTGGCTTTGCGGCGCTCGAGGCGTTGCATCCAAAATATAAAAAGGGGGTCCCCCCTATCCCTTTGTCTTTTTTGTAGAGTCTCCCGGTCTTACTTCTCCAAGTCCAGGTTAGTTGACTCCTTCTTCTCCTTTTCTTTTTCCATGGATCCCTCCCAAGATAGGAAAGGTAAAAACCCTATGATCGAGCCCTCCCGTGAAGAGATTCTTCAGGCGCGTCGCCAGGCCCTCGGAGGGGTGGCCATCCGCGGGGATCAACCTGTCGCCCGGCCTGCGCGGCCTGTGTCTAGGTCGTTACCCCGATCTCCTAGGGCTTCTTCTTCATCCACCAGCCGTGAGGTAGGGCTCCCGGCAATTACTTCTAAATCGCCGGCCCGGCGGAAGTCGCCTCAATTACAACTTCCCAAGACCTTAGGAACCTTAGGGCCCAGTTTGGGATTCCCAGCAACATTCGGCTTTCCGCCCCCCTCCCCGAGGATAGGGTTACCCTAACGCAACCAGGAAAGGTTGCATTGTATGAAGAATTTTTTAAGGGCGGTCTACGATTGCCCTTGCACCCTTTCTTTGTAAACTTGTTGAATAGGTATCGCCTCATTCCCGCACAACTTACTCCCAACTCCATTCGTGTCATCTTTTCATTCCTAGTGCTTTGTTATTTTCACGGGCTTCCGCCCGGCTCTCTTATTTAGGGCATTGTATAGGATACGAAACCCTGTAAGGGATGGGTGGTGGAGCTTTGCGTCGAGGCCTAAGAGAGTCCTTAAGCTTAACCTTCCTTCCAAAATTAAAGGGTGGAAGTCACGGTTCTTTTACGCACATTTGGAGGGGCTGGGCGTAGACTGGGGTATTCCGGATACTAGCTCTAACCAGAACTCAAGTGTTGATGAGGGAGACCGTGAACTGTTCAACACTTTGATTTCCACCATCGTGCCCCCCAGTAGGGAACTGCTATCGGAGGACAATCTTCGGGAGATCGCATTCGTGCCGGTGTCGCTGGCTGCAGCGCCCGGTGAGCCTCGAAGAGTTTTATTATTATTGTAACTTCCTTGCTTGTTTGGACATCTGGTATTTGAATAGATGTCCCTTAGTGTACATATTATTTTCGCAGCTAGTATATCCTGTGCCCTCTTTTTAGCTAACCTCGTGCTTTCTGTATTGCAGCAATGAGGTTTTCTCAAGATTCGTTGATATCGGGTCTTCGAAAGAGAGGAGGAGTGACCGCGGCACGGCAGGAACTGAGCCTAAGAGGCCCTGCCGGCGAGAACCGGGTCATAGTACTCAGCCCCTAACGGCTCTCCCTGAAGCAACACTAATAGAGGAGGCGAGGGAGAGGAAATCCTCCCGATGGAATACCGATAGAGGGCCCTGCCGAGGGGAGCCTACTGGCGGCCGCCTCATCTCCTGCTAGGGCGCCGGGGGGTCGCTCGGGAGCACAGAGGTCGTCGAGACCACCGTCTAGCCCGTCATCGCCAAAGAAGCAGGCACCTCCGCTCCCTCGGACACCTTAGGGAGTCCGCCTCAACCTTCCCAAATGCCTAGCCAGAGCGCCTCGTATAAAAGTTGTCTATCGGAAACAGTTCTCAAGCTTTCGATCCTGCCCAGGTTTCAGGCCAAAATGAGGAGTCTATCACAGGAGGAGTCTTTTGACACCATGTTCACAGCCGCGCTCCAGGTAGGGTTATGATCTTTTTTTTCCTCCTTTCGTAATTACGGAGTTCTGGTATTTATCGATTGTATACCACAGATGTCTAACGGCCTCTTCGTGCTTCGTGAGGACCTGACCAAGGCCAAGTCTCGTAGTGAGAGCTTGGATAAAGAATTGGCGGAAACGAAGGCCCGGGAATCGAAGGCCTTACATGACCTTCAGATTGTCCAGGAAGACTATCGAGCATGGCGGGAGAGGGCTGAGAAGGAGCTGCGAGCTTGGACGCCCAACTGTCTGAAGTCCGGGCAAGCTGTTGCCTACGGAAGAAAGGTTAAAGGGAACGGTTCTCAGGTTAGAACATACTGAGAACCGGGCCGACAACGCAGAGGCCGCGGCTCGCGACGCTGCGGAGAAATTGGCCTTGGCCGAGAGGGACACGAAGGAGGCTCTGGACAAATGGCGGCAATGGAGACGGAGGTTCAGGAGAGGGTGGCCGCGGCCGAGGCTAGGGCTCAGGAAAGGTGGCTGCGGCCGAAGCTAGGGCTCAGGAAGCCATCAAAAATATAAGGATTCTCCAGATTTTGCGTCGGAACTGCATGAGGCCGCTATGGACGCCTTCGTTCAGGGTTTGAGAGGTGCAAACGGAGACTATCTCGGCACTTCAAATTAGAAAGCCTTGAACGTTTTCAACCTGGGGACGATGAAGAAATTCTGACGTTGAGGTTGAAGTGCGGCGGACGGGCAGTGACAGTGAAAGACCCTGCCACAGGAGCGCCTACAACTGAGGAACCGGCCTCCGGGCCGACTACCGAGAGGGGCGTCCCGAGGACTAATGGGAGGCATCTAGGCTTGCCTTGATTTTGTCTTTTTGTTTTTGTTTTGTTGGTTTTGTCCTTAGGGGACCCTTTTTGTAAATCAGTTGATGCCGGCTTGTGGGCAGTACTTTATAAAGCTTTACAGCGATCTGGCTTTTAAACGAGTGAATGCTACTTTTTACTCACTCGATGCTTCAATTATTTAACTTCTAATTTTTACCCATTACAAGGGGGAATGAAGGGTCCGCCCGTAGGTTGGTGCTAAATTCGAATTCCAGGGTCGTTTCCCAGGCATATTATCTCAGGAGGAACGGTATTGTTCTGGGGAGGTTCCCAAAATTGTAAGGCCATCGAGACCATCCCGGGGTCCTTAGGACTGGGGCCGCCCAGCTCCTTTGAAGTCTTGGGGGTAGTCGGATACCTGCCCAAGAGTTTGAGATGGGGCCGCCTAAGTCATGGACTTGAACCTCCTCAGGGGTAATGATACCAGCCCGGGGGTGTCCTTAGGACCGTGGGGCCGCCGAGCTCCTTTGAAGGATGTCTTGGGGGTAGTCGGATACCTGCCCAAGAGTTTGACTGGGGCCGCCTAAGTCATGGACTTGAACCTCCTCAGGGGTAAAATACCAGCCCGGGGGTGTCCTTAGGACCGTGGGGCCGCCGAGCTCCTTTGAAGTCTTGGGGGTAGTCGGATACCTGCCCAAGAGTTTGACTCGGGCCGCCTAAGTCATGGACTTGAACCTCCTCAGGGGTAATGATACCAGCCCGGGGGTGTCCTTAGGACCGTGGGGCCGCCGAGCTCCTTTGAAGGATCCTCTTGGGGGTAGTCGGATACCTGCCCAAGAGTTTGACTCGGGCCGCCTAAGTCATGGACTTGAACCTCCTCAGGGGTATGATACCACCCGGGGGTGTCCTTAGGACCGTGGGGCCGCCGAGTCCTTTGAAGGATTCGGGGGTAGTCGGATACCTGCCCAAGAGTTTGACTCGGGCCGCCTAAGTCATGGACTTGAACCTCCTCAGGGGTAAGTGATACCAGCCCGGGGGTGTCCTTAGGACCGTGGGGCCGCCGAGCTCCTTTGAAGGATTCTTGGGGGTAGTCGGATACCTGCCCAAGAGTTTGACTCGGGCCGCCTAAGTCATGGACTTGAACCTCCTCAGGGGTATGATACCAGCCCGGGGGTGTCCTTAGGACCGTGGGGCCGCGAGCTCCTTTGAAGAATGTCTTGGGGTAGTCGGATACCTGCCCAAGAGTTCGACTCGGGCCGCCTAAGTCATGGACTTGAACCTCCTCAGGGGTAATGATACCAGCCCGGGGGTGTCCTTAGGACCGTGGGGCCGCCGAGCCTTTGAAGAATCTTGGGGGTAGTCGGATACCTGCCCAAGAGTTTGACTCGGGCCGCCTAAGTCATGGACTTGAACCTCCTCAGGGGTAATGATACCAGCCCGGGGGTGTCCTTAGGACCGTGGGGCCGCCGAGCTCCTTTGAAGATTCACAGAAATCTCCAAATATGTTTCATTAATTTTGGAAAGTACATTATTACATTACTGATGGTATTGCGGAGATTATCCGCGTTCCACGTTCGGGGGATCGGTCGCCCATTCAGATCTTCAAGTCGATATGCTCCACGGTGAAGGACTTCTGCTACTCGGTAGGGCCCTTCCCAGTTCGGGGACAATTTGCCCCCTTCCGTTGGTTTGGACACTGAGGCCTTTCTCAAAACCAAGTCTCCCTGACGGAAGCTTTTGGAGCGGACGCGGGTATTATAATATCTCGCCACCCGCTGCTGATAGGCCGCCATTTAACTTGAGCTCGGTCCCTCGCTTCATCAATGAGGTCGAGACTGGCTCTTAAATTAGGGAGGTTGTCAGCTTCATCATATGATTCTACTCGAATACTTGGCAGGCCAATCTCGACGGGATAACAGCTTCGGAACCGAAAACCAGATTAAACGGCGTCTCTCCTGTCGGTGTCCTGGGAGTTGTGTGGTATGCCCAGAGCACTCGGGAGTTCTTCCACCCATTCCCTTTGGACGTATCCAGCCTGGTCCTCAGTCCCCGTAATATCATACGATTCGTAACCTCGGCCTCTCCATTAGATTGTGGATGGCCGACGGAGGCGAATCGATGCGTGATGCCGAGATCGGCACAAAAAGTCTTGAAGGCAACGTTGTCGAACTGTCGGCCGTTGTCAGTGACAAGAGTATGAGGTATGCCGAATCGACAAATAATGGCTTTCCAGAAAAAGGCTTTGACCTTGGCTTCAGTGATCTTGGCGAGTGCTTCGGCTTCGACCCACTTAGTAAAATAATCGACGGCGACAAGCAGGAATTTTCGCTGTCCTGATGCCGGGGGAAAGGGCCGAGGATGTCCATGCCCCACTGAGCGAAAGGCCAGGGAGCAAAAAGAGGGTTCAACTGAGAAGCCGGTTGTCGCTGAATACAGGCGTACCGTTGACATTGGTCACATCTTTTCACTAGTTCAGTTGCATCTTCTTGCATAGTCAGCCAATAATATCCTTGTCGGAGGGCTTTACGTGCCAGAGATCGGCCTCCTGAATGATTCCCACAAATGCCTTCATGAATTTCCCTAAGAATATAATCCGCGTCTGCCGAGCTGACGCATTTGAGGAGAGGCTGGGAGAAGGATCTCTTGTAGAGTCGGCCATCTAGCAGTACAAACTTGGAGGCCCTCCGCTTGAGCAGCTGGCTTCCTCATGGTCAACTGGGAGGACGCCGTCCTTCAAGTATCGGATATAGGCGTCCATCCAAGTTTCTTCTTGGGCAACTGGCAAAGCTTCTTCCGCGGCCTCGATGCTAGGTGTCTCCAGATACTCAATGTAGGTTTTGCCCATGGAGCTATCCGCGGACGTAGCAAGTCGGGCCAACATATCAGCTCTAGCATTCTCCCTCTAGGGATGTAACTGATGGTGAAGTGATCTAACAAGGGAATTAGTAGTTTAACCTTGCTTAGATACTGGGACATAATAGGGTCCCGAGCCTCATACTCCCCAGACACCTGGGCAGAAATAAGCTGTGAGTCAGTGAAAGCTCGGAGATGCTTGATTCCCATCCCATGTGCTAGTTTGATTCCGGCTAACAAGGCTTCATATTCAGCTTGATTGTTAGTAGCTTCAAAGAGGAAACGAGAGCGTACTCCAGCACCACACCCTCTGGGCTGGCGAGAATAAGACCAGCCCCGCTCCCTGGGAGTTGGAGGCTCCATCGACGTGGAGGACCCACGCCTTATCATTCTCTTCGTCGACATCTAAAGAATCCGGGGGATCTCCTCTTGATGCTCTTCAGACCAAGTGCACTCTACTAGGAAGTCGGCCAAGACCTGGGATTTCAAAGATGCTCTGGGCTGAAATGATAAGTCGAATTCCCCTAGCTTGATGGCCCACTTGGCCAACCGGCCAGAGGTATCAGGGCGAGACAAAATGGCTCTGAGAGGCTGATCAGTGAGCACGACTATAGGATGGGCCTGAAAGTAGGGTCTGAGTCGTCGGGCGGAGATGAACAAAGCAAAAATGACCTTCTCCGTTTGGAATACCTCTCTTCTGCACCATGAAGTACCTTACTGGTATAATATACAGGTCTCTGAGTGGCGTGGTCGCCGACACGCACCAGAACGGAACTGACGGCTTCGGAGGAAGCCGCAAGATAGAGGAAGAGCTTTTCTCCCTCCTCCGGTTTAGACAACAGGGGCGGTGTGGACAAGAACTCCTTAAGTTCTTCAAAGGCTCGTTGACAGTCTTCCGTCCACTCAAAACCGTCCGCTTTACGTAGGACCTTGAAGAAGGGTAAACACCTCTCCGCCGATCTTGACAAAAATCGGCTTAATGCTGCTATCCTCCCGGTGAGTTGTTGTACCTCTTTCTTACATACTGGCCGCCTCATATCAAGAATGGCTTGAATTTCTCGGGTTTGCCTCAATTCCCCGCCGGGTCACCAGGAAACCCAAGAATTTCCCTGCAGTAACTCCAAACGCACATTTGCGTGGGTTGAGCTTTATTCTATGGAGCCGGAGGTTGTGGAAAGTCTCCTGCAGGTCAGCGACATGGCCAGTGGCACAGGTGCTCTTTGTCAACATATCTACATATACTTCCATGTTGCGGCCGAGCTGGTCTTTAAAAACTTTGTTCATCAGCCTCTGATAGGTAGCTCCCGCATTCTTCAATCCGAAGGGCATTACTTTATAACAATAGATGCCCTTCTCAGTGATAAAAGAAGTATGCTCTTCATCCGAGGGGTTCAATTTTATCTGGTTGTACCCCGAGAAAGCATCCATGAAGCTAAGAAGTTCATAACCGGAGGTTGAATCTACTAGCTGGTCGATCCGTGGCAACGGAAAACTGTCCTTAGGACAAGCTTTGTTAAGATCGGTGTAATCGATGCATATCCTCCATCCTCCGCTGGCCTTCCGGACCATGACCACATTGGCTAGCCAATCAGGATATTGTGCCTCCCGAATATGACCGGCCATAAGCAATTTATCCACCTCTTCGTCAATGATCCTTTGCCGCTCAGGGCGAAACTCCTTTTCTTCTGGCGGACAGGGCGGCAACTTGGGTTGATATTAAGCTGATGAGTAATCACCTCCGGGGGAATCCCGACCATGTCCGTCATTTTCCAGGCGAAGACATCCGCATTCGCCGATAAGAAGGCTAGGAGCTGATCCCGGACTTCAGGGGGGAGGAGCTCACCAATTTGCACGGTCTTGGTGGAATCACCTCCCAGGGAGCAAGATATCAGACGCTCCGCCGGCTCTCCCCTCCGCTCAACTTCTCTGGGATCAAATGACTCGGCGACCGGGGAATTCAACCACCTGGGGACTAGGAGCTAGATGATAGCAGGGTCTGACCGAGTTTACCTCTCCATGCATTTCGCCGACTCCTTGGTTGGTAGGGAACTGCACCAATAGGCGCTTGGTAGATATAACTGCATCTAATATATTCAACCCGGGGCGGCCGAGAATGGCGTTGTAGGCCAGGGGAACCCGAACCACCAGAAAGTCCAGCATTACCGTGCTCTGACATGGTGGCGATCCTGCCGTCGCCGGTAGGGTGATCTCGCCCTCCACTCGTATAGAGTCTCCAGTGAAACCGACTAGAGGGGCTACAGGTCGAAGAGAGTCAGGAGATAAATTCATCCGAAGAAATGCATCATAAGTAAGCACATTAGCGGAGCTTCCACTATCGATTAAGATCCTCTTTACAGGGTGTTTAGCGACCGTCATTGAAACGACGACGCTATCATCTTTTACAACACTACCCCCGCTATATCTCCCTTAAAGGGATTACATCATCTAATTCTTTCCCTCCCCTTGGCCTCTTAGAAGATGACGCTCCTCCACGGGAAATCATGCCCACCATCCGCTCTGTCGGGGTGTTGTCGATGTTGGCTTGAGCGGGAGGAGGCCCCATCAGAGCTGGTACGGGAGGAGCCTCTTTCTTCTGGATGTACTGCCCAAGATATCCTCTCTGGATGAGTTCTTCAATGGCTTGCTTCAAATTCTGGCATTCTTCAGTATCATGGCCGTAATCTCTGTGGAAGCGGCAATAACGGGTCCTGTCGCCCACAGCGCTCTTCTTCAACGGGGGTGGACGCCATAAATAAGCCTCGTTTTCAATTTCCATAAGGATATGAGCCCGAGGTACTAGGAGGAGTGTAAGATGGCCTTCTTTGGGGGCCAAGCTCTTGCGGCGGTCAGTCGGTCGGTGCGAAGGTTCGGACTTCTTGGGAGGGGGCCCGCTCAACTCTGGGTGAGCGGGTCTCTTGCCAGTCCTCTCCTGCGCACCTCTCCTTGATGAATCAGCTTCGTCGGTGCGGATGTACTTCTGCGCGCGGCTCAGAAGGTCAGCATAAGAGCTAGGAGGTCTCTTGTCCAGAGAATAGGTAAAACGGGAGGGACGGAGCCCCCGCTTTAAAGCCAGCATGGCCACCGCATCATCAAGATGATAGACTTCCAGGGCCGCCACCTTGAAGCGGGTTATAAAATCTTTCAGAAGTTCTCCTTCTTGCTGCTGCACGGAGAACAAGCTGTCTGCTACTCGAGGAATCTTCCGACAAGTGTCGAAATGAGCCAAGAAAGACCTCTCCAGTTGTCGAAAAGAATCAATACTACGTGAAGGCAGGCGAGAGTACCAAACACGGACCGCCTTACGGAGGGTGGCCGGGAAGGCAATGCACAGGAGGGCATCAGTCGCTCCTTGGACTTGCATGATGGCTTTATAGCTCTCCAAATGATCCAGGGGATCAGTGGTGCCGTCATAGGGGTCCAGTTGGGGAAATCGGAATCTCCTTGGAATAGGCTCGAGCCATTGTCGGCTGACAGGGGTAGCCAATCTAGGCAACAGAGGTGGCTCGAGCCATTGCCGGGTTCTCTAGAATGTTGTTCCTGCATCTGTTGAACCATCCCAACAAGGGTTTGAACTTGCTGGGTAAGGATCAGCAGTGGGTCTTGAGGAATAGCTGTAGCCGGTAATGGCAAGGAGGAAATCGGAGGGTTTGGCCTCACTGGTCGGAAGAGCCAAGAGTCTTGCGACCATGGCAGGGAGGCAAGAGATGCCCCCAGACCAATCAGAGGGATCCTCTTCCGAAGATCTAGAGCTCATATTCGTAGAACAAGAGTTACTTGCCGCTGCGAATGTCCCTACATGGCGCGCCAATCTGTTGATGCTGAATCACCAGTATATCTTTTTTTGTTACAAGATCTCCTAATGGAGGAAGAGAGACCCCCTCTTCAGGGCCCCCTTACCCCCCTCTTATCTCTTTTTTTTTTCATATCGTCAGCATTGAGTCACCTTTTCTTAGAAAGTCAACGTGTAAGACAATGTGTAAGATAAAGGTTAGCTTCAGACGAGAGCGTGCCATGTGATTATTTATCAATAATTATTAGCAAAGGTATTAAGAAACTTGCTCCGGAAGCTAAGGATCTTTATGATGATCTCGGTTTTCCCCAAGGGAATGTCAGGGTTAGTGGGAATGTCAGAGTCAGAGGAAAATTATCTGGCCCTAACACAGGTGCTCAGTATCTCCTTTATTTGAGCTTTTCGATGAATGGAGATGTTCCCGCGTTTGTCTTATTCGAGCTATTTAAAGCGTCATGATGCTTAATGATTCTCGATCTCTGTTCAGGACACGACAGCTCCTCGTGTTTAGTGCTTTTGATGCGAGAATGATCCCAAGATTAGAGGCCGCCTAGGACTTGGGGGCCGCCTAGGGCGAGGGGCCGTCCAGGACCTGGAGGCCGTCCAGAACCTGAGGGCCGCCTAGGATTAGGGGCCATCCAGAAGCTAGGGGCTGCCTAGGGCGAGGGGCCGTCCAGGACCTGGGGGCCGCCTAGGACCGAGAGCCGCCTAGGACTAGGGGTCATCCAAGACCTGGGGGCTGCCTAGGGCTAGGGGCCGTCCAGGACCTGAGGGCTGCCTAGAACCTGGGGGCCGCCTATGACTAGGGGCCGTCAGGACCTGGGGCCGCCTAGGGCTAGGGGCCGTCCAGGACCTAGGGGCCGCCTAGAACCTGGGGGCCGCCTAGGACTAGGGGCCGCCCAGAAGCTGGGGGCCGCCTAGGGCGAGGGGCCATCCAGGACCTGGGGGCCGCCTAGGCGAGGGGCCGTCCAGGACCTGGGGGCCGCTTAGGACCCGGGGCCGCCTAGGACTAGGGGCCGTCCAGGACCTGGGGGCCGCCTAGGGCTAGGGCCATCCAGGACCTGGGGGCCGCCTAGAACCTGGGGGCCGCCTAGGACTAGGGGTCGTCCAGGACCTGGGGGCCGCCTAGGGCTAGGGGTCATCCAGGACCTGGGGGCCGCCTAGAACCTGGGGGCCGCTTAGGACTATGGGCCGCCCAGAAGCTGGGGGCCGCCTAGGGCGAGAGGCCGTCCAGGACCTGGGGGCCGCCTAGGACTCGGGGGCCGCCTAGGACTAGGGGCCGTCAGGACCTAGGGGCCGCCTAGGGCTAGGGGCCATCTAGGACCTGGAGGCCGCCTAGAACCTGGGGGCCGCCTAGGACTAGGGGCTGTCCAGGACCTGGGGGCCGCCTAGGGCTAGGGGCCGTCCAGGACCTGGGGGCCGTCTAGAACCTAGGGGTCGCCCAGAAGCTGGGGGCCGCCCGGAACCTGGTGGCCACCTAGGACTAGGGGCCGTCCAGAACCTGGGGGCTATCTAGAACCTGGGGGCCGCTTAGGATTAGGGACCATCTAGGACCCCGATCTTATTTCCTGTTTACCAACCATATCAATAACCAAAAAAGATATCCTTCGTTTTTCTCTAATCTCTCTAAATACTTTTTCCACCTCCTTCCTAAACTGAATTGAGCATGAGAAGGCTTTCATTGAACAGCTCCAGCATTCTCATGCGCCATGCATCTTTTATATTTGTAGGCATTTGAACCTGTTAGGTGAGAGGCTTTACCTTATTAAATCAATCGATTCTCAGCTCATCATTCCCTTCATCGTCCTTGATAGTGCTTAAAGGACCCCAGCTAGATTCCTAACACTATTAAATTGTTGCTGTCTATAGAAATATCATTGTTCCCAAATACGACACCAACGGAACAAAGGCTTCAAATTAAAGTCCATCTCCATCATAAATATGGCACTGAGAACTAAAACAACAATCCTGCAAGCTCAACAAAAAGTCGAAGGAAAACTCCAAAACTGAAGGAAAATTTGAAATTTAAAATTTAAAATTTAAAATACCTACTTTGATAAAAATAGGTAATGAAAGATAGTTAAGAAAATCCCTATAAATAGAGATCCCTTTTAAGATTTTTGAGAACACAACATCATACAAGAGAAAAACCATAAAGAATCCAGAGAGATTTGGTCCCTGATCAAGAGTAAATCTTGTGCAATTGCTCGTTTCATTGATTGAAAGCACTCAACTTTGAATCCAGATACAGATCCTCGAGAGGTAGATCATAAACAATGGTTGAGTTAATACATTGATCCTGCCTATTATTTCTATATAATTTTGTGTAGATCATTAATAGA
Organism: Calamus simplicifolius; assembly: GCA_900491605.1. Taxonomy (NCBI): domain Eukaryota; kingdom Viridiplantae; phylum Streptophyta; class Magnoliopsida; order Arecales; family Arecaceae; genus Calamus; species Calamus simplicifolius. The sequence continues at coordinate 11,760 of UESW01003573.1, forward strand.
TTTCTAACAGTTAGTATCAGAGCCTCAATACCTCTGCCTTGTTTTGTTGTAAGTATTTCCATTATTTGAGATTTAATTATTTTGGGATCTAATTAATCTTTTAGAACAACTAATTATCTCATTGTTTGTGTGATAAGACATTCTTGGTCTCTATTTCTCTCACATAGAGATAGTCCAAAGAAGAGACTACTGGTAGTACCCTGAATTATTTGACCCAACGAGCATGTGATATGGATATTAGGGATGTATCAAAAGGGAGGCTACTGGTAGTACCTTGGTGCGTTTGACCCAACTACCTACGTATCAGGAGAGTTAATAGATCGCCTAGAAGATTGTTCATGACCATTGAATTTTTTTTTTTTTTATGTATGATTTAAATAAAAGAAAATTTATAAATAAGATAAGACTTTGGGATTTGGCATGGTGGTAAGTTGTTGGTTTGCGAATCTAATAATTTTAGGTTCAAATCATCGTGAAGTTGGTTTTCTTCCTTTGGAGATCTTAGTTTTATGGTTCGAATTTTTGGCTTACGGAACCTTGCCATTTTTTCTTTGAGAGGAAACGTGGCTATGCGGTGACCTGTTCACGTTTAAAGAGAGAAAACCTTTTTTCTTTCCATGCGTTCGATTTTCTGGCGCACGAGTTTTTCAGTTTTCTCACGGGTATTAAAAAAAAAACTTTTGTGCTTACGGTTAAAGCACATTTTTTTCTTCCTTCTTTCTCAGTGTCGTAATAGAAGATGACGCATCGATGAGGTCGACGCATGCGATAAAGAAAAAGTTCCTCTCACGGTGATTTAAAATCAGATTGGATTGGTTAAATTTTAAATGCATGCTATTATCTGTTTAATATTTTATTATATCACATGATATGATTTATTTATTATTTGTTTCTTGAGTTTAAATTTCTTGTATTAAAATACGCCTCATGAGTCTCTATGCCTACGGTGTTTTGCATAGACTGGCCCAAAGGAATAATGAGCTACGACCGGACGTGTTTAATTGAAAAAAAAAATTTTCTTAAGATGATAATTTTGAAAATGCATTAAATAGATAATTGATATGCTATCTTCTATTTTGCATATTAGATTTTATATTATGCATGAATAAAATTATATTTGGTGGTGGTGTGAAAAAATTATATTAAGGTTTGATTGATCAATTGGTGTCTAGAAAAGTGAAGAGATCGTGGTTACTTAATTGGTTCTGTTGACTGACCTAAAGAAAGCAACGGGGGGACCCCCACCTCTCTTCTACTGGCCTGGCCAATTTGATTAATTCAGATCTTGATTTGAAAATGTCATCTTGATTAAGATCACTACCTAATAATCATACTAAATTGGTTAATCTATATGCATATAATGGAGTTCAAAAATCTTGATTTGGAAATATCATCTTGATTAAAATCACTACCTAATAATCATGCTAAATTGGTTAATCTATATGCATATAATGGAGTTCAAATGTCATGTGATCAATATGATTTCGATTAATTAAGGAGTAGCCACAATATCTTTAATTAATCAAAATTATATATTGAGTTAAAGATCACATAAGGTTAGATGACATTAATTATAATTAATTATATTAATGCAATGAATCTTATCCCACAGGAATTTTATTGTACTGATATAATTAATTAGGATGGGATAACAAATTATTTTCTTAATTATCCATATGAATTAAGAAAGGAATATAATTTGTTAGTCACATCATTAAGTTAATGAGTCTATTTAAGTATAATAACTTAGCCCACAGGTAGTTATTATATGTTATTGATTCATGTTATTGCATGTTTACATTGGTAAGACATGACATTAAGTTATATGCCTCAAATTCAGTTACATGAACATGATTTTTATTTTTATGCAGCTATTTTGCCTTTTAATGTTTCTGATATGAAATGTAATGTTCCTGATTTAAGTGGTGATAATTATAAATTATGGAAGAAAAGAGTTCTTCAATTAGGGTGCATGGATATTGACTATACTATCAGGAACGATGAACCACATTCGGTTACATCTACTAGCACTCAGGCTGAGATTGCTGCGTATGAACGATGGGAGCGATCTTAATCAAGATGAGTGAGGCATCTTATGTCATTGGCATTATGATCCATGGAGAAAGATCTCGAGGCATTTTAGGATTGTCTCAAGAAACTTATATCAATAAAGTCACTTTAAACCAGTGCCCTAAAAATGAACTTGAATGGGAACAGATGCATGACATTCCATATGCTTCAGCTGTTGGAAGCCTAATGTATGCTCAGGTTTGTACAAGACCTGACATTGCATTTCAGTAGGAATGTTGGGAAGATATCAGAGTAATCCAAGTTTAGACCACTGGAGAGCTGCTAAAAACATCATGAGGTATCTTCAAGGGACCAAGGACTACATGCTCATGTATAAACGAACTAATTATTTGGAGATAGAGGGTTACTTAGATTCGAACTTTGCTGGCTGCGTTGATTTTCAGAAATCAACATCAGGATTTATATTTATGTTAGCTGGTGGAGCCATATTATGGAGGAGTGCAAATCAGACTTTGTCTGCTACCTCTACTATGGAAGTGAAATTCGTTGCTTGTTTTGAGGCTACATCGCAAGGTGTATGGTTGAAGAGTTTTATCTCAGGGCTTAGAATTGTTGATTCTATTGCTAGGCCAATTAAATTGTACTGTGACAATTCAGCTGCTGTATTTTTAGCTAAAAACCACAGGAGTGGTAGTTGAAGTAAACATATCGACATTAAGTATTTAGCCATAAGAGAATGTGTTAAAGAAAATAAAGTGGTCGTAGAACACGTTAGCACTAAATTGATGATAGCTGATCCTTTGACTAAAGGCATGCCAATTAAGAATTTTAAGGATCATGTGGTACGAATGAGAGTTAGTTCCATGATATAATTGCATGGATAACTATTTGTACAAAGAAACTCTTATTTCAATTATTTGTTTATTTCTCATTCAAGTGTACACATTATTTGACTTTCGAGAAATGACAAAATTTTCTTTTGGACTCTTGATAAGCATAGGGTTTATTCATTATGTTATTTGTCACATTTGGAATAGTGGTAAAGAAATTGAATGCATTGTAATATATAGAAGATAATACTCAATTAGAGAGGACCTATCACTATGATTCATGTATTTAGTTTCTTGTTTAGTGTTAAGAATTATGGATTAAAATAAAATATATGGACCAAGTGGAAGAATATAGTATCTCGTTTTGTTAGATGGTTCTATTTTATTGTGATATAACTTAATCTTTTGCAGATAATTCTCAACGATAGCCATCTACTAGTTTATGAGTGATAACCATATCTCTTTTAAAATTTGAAATTTAAAATACCTACTTTGATGGAAGTAGGCGGTGGAAAGGAGTTAAAAAAATCTCTATAAATAGAGATCCCTTCTAAGATTTTCGAGATCACAACATCATACGAGAGAAAAACCATAAAGAATTCAAAGAGATTGGGTCCCTAATCAAGAGTAAATCTTGAAATCTTGAGGCATACACCATCGTTGTGCGATTGCTCATTGATTGAAAGCACTCAACTTTGAATCCAGATTCAGATCCTCGAGAGGTAAATCATAAACAATGGTAAAGCACTCAACTTTGAATCCAAATTCAAATCCTCGAAAGGTAGATCATAAACAATAACTGAAGGTAGGTAATACATTGATCATGTCTATTATTCCTATACAATTTTGATGTCAGAGAAAAATTCATTTGCATTATAATTTAACAATAAAATCAATTTAGGAAACAGACTTTTTAGGGCCTGCGTTGGCTGTCGGCATGGTGGCTGAGGCCGACAGCTAATCCAAAGCCCACACCAAAGCTCCGACGAACTGGAGGCTGTGGATTATCAATTTGTGGAAGAATGACGGCCAATTTAAAGATTTTTTGGCGTTCGTTCTTAAACTGATATACGGCTACGTTGCCTTTTGCTATAATTAAATGGTTCACGACGACATTAGATGGCCATGTCACAAAGCGTAGAGGAAGCTTTTGCAAGATTTCCCCTTTTCAGATTGAGAAAAGATTTTAATGTTAGTTTACACTTGTTTTGGCTTTGCTATGTACGCAGTTCAGTAGAACAGAATACAATTTTAGTTTATTTTTTTCTGAAATGCATGCATATTCAGGCAACAGATCTGCAGGGAGACATTGACAAGCAAAAGAGAGAATTTTTTGACAAACGAAAGAGCGTTCTCTTTGTTACATTGTCCAACCAGCAAGAGTTGTTTTGATTCTATAAGAATCTTAAGCGCCTTTCTGAAGTTACCTCTACTTTTCAAAAATGCCCTGCAGTTCAGGTTGGCTGTCTCCTGAAACGTAACATGCCAAAATCTAAGCATTCACTAGCTTGAAGAATTTCAAAATCACAAGCAAAATCGAAGCCCATGGGAAAAATCACTAAACTAATTAGCTACAGTGATCGAGGCATCAAACTAGTAAATGCATGAGTTCTTTTTCAAAGAAAAACTTAAGAAAAAATCTTACTAGATTTAGAGACAGTCAGAAATCTTATAAGCAAAATTATTATATAATTCAAGTTGCAATTACATATGTAGCTGGATTACATTGTAACTAAAGTTAATACTATTTCAGATCGTGATATTATAATAGCTAAACTATTTATCTTATTAAAAGCTACTATTAGAAATTAATCTTAATTTTATAAATTATCATAATAATATTTTACAATAATATTAATAATTATTTATAATATATTACTCAAAGTATAATATTGTTATTCAAATAATATAATATTAAAAAGGTTTACCATAATAAATATAATATATAATATTAGCACATTATATTATAGCTATAATAATATCTTCATCAACACTATTATTATGTTATATTATAATAACATCCTAAGATCAATAGAGCAATTTGCTGTTCAAGAACTATCAATCAATATGATCATGGATAAAGAGAACTAGAATACGTGTTGGCTTAATGAAGTGGGAGTATATCAAAGCCTTTCTTTTTTGTTTGTTTTTTTGAAACTATAATGCATTGTAAGATATAACTTACAAAAAAAGGAGTATCATCAAAAAAAATTCACAAAACTAAAATACTTCATAAAAAGGGAATAACCTCCAAAACCTACCATCACAAGAGGGATTGCTAGTTGCGCTAATTGCCAGGACTTTGAAACTGATCCTGAATCTTCCTTGACTCTATGATTATGCCTGAAAGCGATGAGGGTGTAAAATGAACGTTCCATCTTTAGATACAGGTGCCCTGATTAAAGTTTCAGATCAATGGGTATGGGCATTTCTATCAGTAAAAATATATCGATTGGTAGAAGACACTGGATACTGTTTTCACTGTAGAATAAAATTGAAGAATGAAAAAAAAAAAAAACGATGCGAGCAACAGAGCTGCTTCTCACCCAGGCGAACCGAACGATATTATAATATTCTAGCATATATTTGTCTTTTTCTTACGTTTAAGAAAAAAAAAAAGGAAGAAATAATATCTAATCCCAGACAGGAAAAGAGATATGGATCGGACGGCACTCCTTCGATTCCCCGTTCATCCCATCGGAAGACGGCCATCTAGGAATGTCTAAGCGCGCTCGCCACGGATGCGACGAGCGAGCTGGATGTCCTTGGGCATGATGGTGACGCGCTTGGCGTGGATCGCACAGAGGTTGGTGTCCTCGAAAAGGCCCACCAGATAGGCCTCAGCGGCCTCTGGAGGGCGGACACAGCGGAGCTCTGGAAGCGGAGATCGGTCTTGAAATCCTGGGCGATCTCTCGGACGAGGCGCTGGAATGGGAGTTTTCGGATCAGCAGCTCCGTGCTCTTCTGATACTTGCGGATCTCCCGCAAAGCCACCGTTCCAGGGCGGAACCTGTGCGGCTTCTTCACCCCGCCCGTCGCCGGCGCCGACTTCCGGGCCGCCTTCGTCGCCAGCTGCTTCCGGGGTGCCTTCCCGCCCGTCGACTTCCGAGCCGTCTGCTTCGTCCGCGCCATCTCGATTCACGAACCTCGGTCGAACCGCAAGCCAATGAAGCGAGGTAGAAAGACGAGGAGGGATTTGATTAAGGTTTCTTCAACAGAAGCTTTGTGGAGACGGCAAAGAAGAATTGGGGGTTATTTGAAGCGACTAGCAATCGGCGCTCGGGGAAGAGATGAAAGAGGCCGATAGGCGGGAAAGGGGACAAAAGCGGGAATCAAAAGTTTTTTTTTTTTGATGGGTGGCTTTAGATTTGGAGTATGGAAGTGGTTGTTGTACGTCCGATTGAGTTAAATTTACGGACGAGATTTATCTTGGTCCAGCACTTGGATCGCGATCCGTCTTCGGCTTTCTTAGCCAATGGGATTTTCTGTTTTCTTTTGGACGGGAATGCGCGAGCTTTGAACGTCCAGGGTTACGAGGGCACCGCAAGGATCCTTTCCTGCAGGGTGCGGAACAAGCGTTCCTTTCTTATGTAGTCAGGATAGTTGTTAAAATCGGTCTGATTTTAACATAAAATCGAATAAGTAAAAGATTTAAAATAATTTAATTAATTTATTCGGTTCATTCGTGAATTGATCAATTTAATTTAAATGGAATCATAAATTTATCAATATTATTCAAATTTTTTAGCCTTTATCATTTTAAATTTTTAAGAGTTATGGCAACGGCAACCTTTATCCATTGAAATGCTGACGAGTTTTATGAAAAAAAAATATGTAAGAAAAGAAGAATAAAAAATAAAAAAATAAAAATTTTATGAAATGCAAGACAAAAATGAAGACATAAAAAAAAATGATAAAAAAAAAAAAACTTGGATAAAAATTTTCTTTAATTTTTTTATAGCAAAAGTTAAATCAAACTAAATGGATACGCAGATTGAAAGTAAGTAAATTTAAAGATTAAATAAGATACTAAAAAAAATTTAAAAAAAAAGATTATGAAAATTAGTATTCATATGTAGGATGCACCTTGGGTCCATGAAATTTGAGTTTTCTCAATCCTAATCTTAATTCTATTTGTAAAATCTTAATCCTAATTCTAACCTTAACTCTATTTGTAAAACCTCAATTCTAATTCTATTTTTAAAAATCGAATTCGAATTAAATTTCGGGTTAAAATTCAGGTTGATAAAAATATATATACATGACAATCAAATTTGGATAGTCTAACTGGTGCATCATTTCTAAATCAAATTTTAATTTCTACTTTCATTTCTCATTTTGCAGCAGAATCTTTCCCATGCGCAAAGGGACGAGATCTTGGATATTATACTGCAATTGAAACCCAAGTCAACAATGAAGCAATGTTATGTTCCCACTTTGCCAACAAAGAAATAAAAAAAAAAGTCATAGCAACTAAATGGCGTTCATGAGAGGATGTAATGATGACTATATATGACGGAAGAGGGAGGAACTAAAGCCGAGAGAACCAATGATAATGGAAAGTGATGGAGCCAGTTGATCCTATAAAAATAAAAAATTTTGGACAGCCCCAAAGCCCGACACCTCCAAGACCGACGGCCTCAAAGGCCGACACCTTTAAGGCGTCCAAGACCGACAGCCCCAAAGGCCGACACCTCCAAGGCGTCCAAGACCGACGGCCCCAAAGGCCGACACCTCCAAAGACCGACACCTCCAAGGAATCCAAGATCGACGGCCCCAATGGCCGACACCTCCAAGGCGTCCAAGATCGACGGCCCCAAAGGCCGACACCTCCAATGGCCGACACTTCCAAGGCGTCCAAGACCGACAGCCCCAAAGGTCGACACCTCCAAAGACCGACACCTTCAAGGCGTCCAAGACCGACGGCCCCAAAGGCCGACACTCCAAAGGTCGATACCTCCAAGGCGTTCAAGACCGATGGCCCCAAAGGCCGACACCTCCAAGACCGACGGCCCCAAAAACCGATGGCTCCAAGACCGACGGCCCCAAAGGTTGACGGCTCCAAGACCGACGGCTCCAAAGGCCGACACCTCCAAGACCGACGGCTCCAAGACCGACGGCCCCAAAGGCCAACGGCTCCAAGACCGACGGCCCCAAAGGCCGACACCTCCAAGACCAGCACTCTCCTAGCCAGCCCCCTACGTCTCCAAGCTAGGCGGCCCCGGCACTTCCCAGCCGGCCCCGACACTCTCCTAACCGGCCCCCTACGTCTCCAAGCTAGGCAGCCCAGGCACCTTCCAGTCGGCTCCGGACTTTCCTAGCCGGCCCCCTACGTCTCCAAGCTAGGCGGCCCCGACACTTCCCAGTCGGCCCGGCATCTTCCTAGCCGGCCCTCTACGTCTCCAAGATTGCGGCCCCGGCACTTCCCAGGCGGCCCCGGCACTCTCCTAGCCGGCCCCCTACGTCTCCAAGCTAGGCGACCCCGACACTTCCCAGCCGGCCCCGGCACTCTCCTAGCCGGCCCCCTACGTCTCCAAGCTAGGCGGCCCAGGCACCTCGCAGTCGGCCCCGGCACTTTCCTAGCCGGCCCCTTACATCTCCAAGCTAGGCGGCCCCGGCACTTCTCAGTCGGCTCGGCATCTTCCTAGCCGGCCCTCTACGTCTCCAAGATTGCGGCCCCGGCACTTCCCAAGCGGCCCCGGCACCTTCTTAACCGGCCCCGGCGTGTCCAAGCTAGGCGGCCCCGGCACCTTCCTAGCCGGCCCCCTACTTCTCTAAGCGAGTCGGCCCCGACACTTCCTCCGCCTCTCCAGTTCGGCCGAGTCGGCCAAGGCCATCCCCGGCCGGCCCGACTTGGCCCCGTTGTCTCCAGTTCCGCCGAGTCGGCCAAGGCCATCTCGGCCGGCCCGACTCGGCCCCGGCATCTCCAGTTTCGCCGAGTCGGCCAAGGCCATACCCGGCCAGCCCGACTCGGCCCCGGCGTCTCCAGTTCCGCCGAGTCGGCCAAGGCCATCCCCGTCCAGCTCGACTTGGCCCCGGCATCTCCAGTTCCGCCGAGTCGGCCAAAACCATCCCCGGCCAGCCCGACTCGGCCCCGGCGTCTCCAGTTCCGCCGAGTCGGCCAAGGCCGTTCTCGGCCGACCCGACTCGGCCCCGGCATCTCCAGTTCCGCCAAGTCGACCAAGGCCATCCCCGGCCGGCCCGACTCGGCCCTGGCGTCTCCATTTCCACCGAGTCGGCCAAGGCCATCCCCGGTTGGCCCGACTCGGCCCCGGCGTCTCCTGTTCCACCGAGTCGGCCAAGGCCATCCCCAGCCAGCCCGACTCAGCCTCGGCGTCTCCAGTTCCGCCAAGTCGTCCAAGGCCATCCCCGGCCAGCCCGACTCGGCCCCGGCATCTCCTGTTCTTCCGAGTCGGCCAAGGCCACCCCTAGCCGGCCCGACTCGGCCCCGACGCCTCCAAGTCCGTCGATTCGGCCTCGCCCCGGCACTGCCTTGCCAGCGGGATGGGCCCCAGCCATCTCGGGTTGACCCGGCTCGGCCCTGATAAGATGGGATTTCCCAGTTCCTGCCAGATCAGCCCCAGCGGTTCAAGAAACTGCCTCTCTGACGCGCGCCGCCCGACAGCGCCGATGCGCGCCGCCCAACAGCCCCGACGACTGATAGGACTTAGCCCACCGACCGCCGCTTTCTCCCTTTCTGATGGGACATAGCCCACTAACCAGCCCAGATTCATGCAAGGGCTCAGCAGATCTTCTGACTCACGCAATCCCCCGTGATCATGCCAGGATCAACCCCTATAAAAAGGTGAATCCACCCAGTAAACAGGTATGCGTGATAACCCCCAAAATCGCCATATCAACTTTCAGGAAGGAATCCCTCCTCCCTGAGACCTCATTTCCCATACTAAAAAGGGCTCACTCGAGCCCCTCTTTAGCTGTAACCTCAGTCACTAACTTGGCCATCGGAGGGTCCCACCGAAGACCCCTCCGGTCTCGGAAGTTTTCTGTAGGTAACCTGGTGAAGAAGCGCATCCGTTCCGACGTCTAGGAGAGGTGATTGAGCGTCATCAGATTGGTGCGCCAGGTAGGGGGGATAAGAAAAAGTAGCGAACGTTCTCCCTGAACTACATCTTTCGTCCCCTCTCTTCTTTCAGAAGCCATGGTGGTGACACAAGCTCAGGACGCTTCCATCAGCTGCCCAGCGGGGGTTTCCCCCGCCAACTAGACAGCAGGAGGCCAATCCCCCTGCTGCCGACCTTTCGTCACCTGCCCGCCATCGGACGCCGCTATCCAAACAGTGGAGCAGCTGGCAACCCTCTCCCAACAAGTCCAGAATCTCACTGCCATGGTCCATGGGCTCCAGCAGCAGCAGTCCGTGGCCACCCAGCACCAGACCGCTCCCCCCGCCAGTCAGCAGTCAGCGAGGGGAGGTTCTCCTCAGCGGGAGGCTGATCAGCGAGAGACCGACCGACGTCAAGTTTCCCCTAGGAAGCCTCGACGCGAGCCCTCCAAGCGGCCACGGTCCCCTGACCACGGCCCCAATAAGTCTTCTCCCAAGCCACATCATCACGAGGAACCCAGGCGGAAGTCCCGACTTCCGTCTCCATCTCCTTCTGCCTCTTCTTCTTCTTCCTCCGAGCCATCTCGGAGAGCCCCGATGATCAACCGCCAGATTGAGGAATACCTAGAGGAATACAATAGGCGCCTCGATGAGCTTGCCAAGAAGATCAACCATCAGCCGGAGGAAGAGCTCGACACTCGTACTCCTTACACTCGCCGCATACTGGAGGAACCGGTTCCCTCCAGATTCCGCTTCCCCCAGGTGGACCCATACGACGGTACGACCGACCCCCTCGACCACCTCAAGAGTTACAAGGCTATGATGCAAGTCCAGGGCGCCTCAGACACCTTCTCTGCAAGGCCTTCCCTGCAACTCTGCGGAAGGCCGCCCATGCATGGCATTCGCGCCTGTCCCCCCACAGCATAGACTCCTTTCGGGAGCTGAAGAGGGCATTTTTGGCCCACTTTGATGCCTGCCGCTGGATCCTAAGGGTGGCAGACAGCCTCTTCTCCGTCCGCCAGAAGAAAGGAGAGTCACTGCAGGACTTCGTGTCCCGATTCAAAACCGCCGCCCTCGAGGTCTACCATCTCAACGATGCGGTGGCCACCCTGGCGCTGAAGCGGGGACTCCTTCCGTCCCGCTTCACCTTCTCCCTGGATAAGAAGCCCCCGGGCTCTTACTCTGACCTCCTCCTCCGAGCCCAGAAGTACATCCGGGCGGATGAAGCCAACCTCACCCACCGGGAGTCTTCGAAGAGCTCCAGCCACAAATCCGCTCGCCCTGAGCCAAGCGGACCTCCTCGACATCGCCGATCCGACCCACCTCGCCAGTCCGACAACAGGCGCCGAAGCCCTGTCCCCGACGAGAGTAAGCTCACTCCTCTCCTTGCCCCTCGATCCCACATCCTGATGGAGATCGAAGGTGAGCCTTACCTCCAACGTCCTCCCCCCATGAAGAAAGGTGCACCCCGCGACAGAAGCCGCTATTATCGATTCCATCGGGACTACGGCCACGACATCGACAGCTGCTACAGCTTGAAGTGGGCCATCGAGAAGCTCATCCAGCGGGGCTACCTCAGCAAGTATGTCCAAAAGATGCAACAGCCGCTACCGGCCATCATGGGCCTCCACCAGCTCAAGCCACCGTCGACAACACTCCCACGGAGCGGACTGTCGGGATGGTGTCTTGGGGATTAGCCTCTGCGTCCAAGCGGCCGAGGGGGGAAGGGGCGCCAAATAATGTAATACCCCGGGGGAAGAATGTTGTCATGGAAAATGTAAACAATGAAGGCGTAGTCGTCACTATGACGATCGCCAAACACCCTGTAAAAAGGATATTAGTTGATAGTGGCAGCTCGGCTGACATCCTTACTTACGATGCTTTTGTTCAGATGGGTTTATCTTTTGACTCCCTTCAGCCCGTGGCAACCCCGCTGGTCGGATTCACTGGAGATTCTGTGAGGGTTGAGGGCGAAATATCCTTACCTGTGACGGCCGGAACCCCACCATGCCAAAGCACCGTGATCATGAAATTCCTAGTCGTGAGGGTCCCCTTGGCATACAACACCATTCTCGGGCATCCCGGCCTGAATCTTTTGGACGCGATTATCTCCACCCGGCATCTACTGGTGCAGTTCCCCACTGGCGCGAGAATTGGAGAGATGCGCGAAGAGATAAGCCCGGTCTTACCTTGCTATCATACAGCATCAAGCCCTTTAGAGGCCGCCCCGGCCCTGGAAGCATTCGATCCTAGAGATTCCGACAAAGGAGGAGAGCCCGCCGAGCACCTCCTGACTTTCCCTCTCGAAGATGACCCAGCAAGGACCATCCGTGTGGGCGGATTCCTTCCCCTGGAAGACCGGGAGCGCCTCTTAACTTTCTTGTGGGCTAACTTGGACGTCTTCTCCTGGTCAGCGTCTGACATGCCCGGCATCCCTCCGGAGGTCATCATCCATAAGCTCAACATCGACCAGCAGCACCGTCCAATCCATCAAAAGAAGAGGAGCTTTGCCCCTGACCGACAAAAGGCAATTGATGAAGAAGTCAACAAGCTGATCAGCGCCGGCCACATCCGGGAGGCGCACTACCCAAGCTGGCTGGCCAACGTGGTCATGGTGCGCAAGGAAAACAGGAGCTGGAGGGTCTGCATAGATTTCACCGACCTCAACAAGGCGTGCCCAAAAGACAGCTTTCCCTGCCAAGAATTGATCAGCTGGTCGATTCCACCTCTGGTCATGAGCTTCTCAGCTTCATGGATGCCTTCTCCGGATATAATCAGATAAGGATGGACCCCGGCGACGAGGAGCACACCTCCTTCGTGACAGAGAAAGGCATTTACTGCTATAATGTGATGCCTTTCGGCCTCAAGAATGCAGGAGCGACCTATCAAAGGTTGATGAACAAGGTGTTCCAGGACCAGCTCGGCCGGAACATGGAAGTCTNTGAATAGGAGAAGCATTTGCTTCAGGTCCCTCTGATCGAAAAGAGTTAGTCTTACATAAAAGAAAAAATGCCAAGAGTTTAAAAAGCGTAACCAGAAAGGCGCCGCTCGCCTCCTTTTTAACTGCCTCGACAAAGAGACGAGATGTCATCAACAAAAAACCCTAAATATCGCAAACCTTCGATTCCGAAGCAACGATCTCTGTATATGCCACACTCATTCCATAAGACATCCTTGAATGAGAACGAAGAGGCTCTCCTCGTCTGACGAAAAGAAATGATAGAATGAAGGCTTGGCATTTATAAGGATATCATGACGCACCTCGGCGAGTTCGAACTCTAATAAATTGGGTCATCATGGACTCTACTCCTTATGCCCGAACCTACGCTTCGGATTAGGTAGTGGGGGGCATGTGATGCGGGATAAAATAGTCACCGCATTGATTGGCAGGCATGGCAGTCGATAAGGCTCACTTCTGGGCTCTGACCTGCTAACCGCCACACTCAGAAAAGGACAATCCTTACCGCAAGAAATCTTCATACCTCGGCAGGACCGAGTTATATCCATACCTTGGCAGGGCCAAGTTATCTCCATGCCTCGATAGGACCGAGCAAACTCTGTACCTCGGCAGGGCCGAGCCACCTCCATACCTCGTCGAGGCCGAGCTATCTCCATGCCTCGACAAGACCGAGCCTCACCCTCTCAAAAGTAGGCAATGAGGCATTGCTACCTCGAATCACGCCGGATATCCTGGAAAATGAACCGCCCAGATCATAAAGATTTTAGAGTAAACTTTCTAAAATAGAAACGAGAGTCAAATACAGCACGTCGTCCACGATCAATGGGATTTCAAAATCCTAGTTAGGCATCCGCCAGCCTCCTCAATCGTTAATCCCCATAACTGACGGGATTCCATCCATCTCGACTTCCGACTACATAAAACATGCCCAAAAAATTAGGTAACAACCTACCATCTCAGCAGCGCATAAATGCTAAGTCCCAAGACCCCCAGTTATGCTCTCGAAAGCAATTCTAAAGCAGAAACCATTACTCTCAGAAACGCTCTCTGGAGCATCCTTCTGCAACAATTTTTCCTCCTTATCTGCTTGCTAAGAATATCCATTGACTTGGGCATCAGAGGGTCTTTCGCAGGGACCACCCCTTGTGCTTCCTACGTGAAGGCTGTCTTACAGGTCCATTTAAATGGAAGAGCGCTATCCGAATCCCAACGATGTGTACCTAAACCGGAGAACGGATTTTCACAGCAACAAAATTATGACGAAGATACCGAAGAAAAAATCAGGCATATGGCAAACATACTCAATTGTAATATAATTAGTGCATTAGAAAGCTCAAAATGATCATAAGTGCCGTGCCAATCTTACATCAATAATTTTAATCCTTGAAAGATGCATCATGGGAACCATAACATGCTCTACTTAAGATGAACAAAACAATGCTCATAAGAAAACAATTCAAAACTTTATTATAGCAATGCAATATAATATCTCAATACAACATGATGAGAGAATTTATATGTTCAAATAGAACATATCATCAGCAAACTCGAAGAAAGAGAGAAAAACACTCAAATAATAAAGTCCATAAATTGCCTAAACACAAGGAAAAAACCTATCAGCCTTAAAAATCTTAGAAGCACTTCCGGTGGACAATTGATGGTCCTGCTTCATCATATTCTCCCTTGGAAATCCACATCTGCTAACACACAGATATTGTAGTTAGGCATGAAGCAACAAGAGATATATGCCAACGTGACAGAAAAAGTGCAGCAAGAAGACATCACCTGTTGGAAAGTACTGAGGGAGGCAAGGATAGATCCTCCGATCCAAACACTGTATTTCCGTTCCGGCGGTGCAACCACCTTAATTTTCATGCTGCTTGGAGCAAGGGCAGTGATTTCCTTGCTCATACGGTCGGCAATACCGGGGAACATGGTTGTGCCCCCACTGAGCACAATATTCCCATACAAATCCTTCCTGATATCAACATCACACTTCATGATTGAGTTGTATGTGGTCTCATGAATTCCAGCAGCTTCCATACCAATCAAGGCAGGCTGGAAGAGCACCTCAGGGCATCTAAACCTCTCAGCGCCGATAGTGATAACCTGCCCGTCAGGCAGCTCATAGCTCTTCTCTACGGTGGAGCTGCTCTTGGCAGTCTCTAGCTCCTGCTCATAATCAAGGGCAACGTAGGCTAATTTTTCCTTGATGTCTCTCACAATTTCTCGTTCTGCTGTCGTGGTGAAAGAGTAACCTCTCTCAGTAAGGATCTTCATCAATGCATCTGTGAGATCACGTCCAGCAAGATCCAGACGAAGGATGGCATGAGGCAGTGCATATCCTTCATATATTGGAACCGTGTGGCTCACACCATCACCAGAATCCAACACAATTCCTGTAAACAGAAAACAATAACTCAGTGGAAGTAGAGATGAAGATGATCAATTATTTGAACAATGCAGCCCTCCTGATACAAACCAGTTGTACGGCCACTGGCATAGAGGGAAAGGACAGCCTGAATTGCAACATACATAGCAGGCACATTGAAAGTCTCGAACATGATCTGGGTCATTTTCTCTCTGTTTGCTTTAGGGTTGAGTGGGGCTTCTGTAAGGAGCACAGGGTGCTCTTCAGGGGCAACACGAAGCTCATTGTAGAAGGTGTGATGCCAAATCTTCTCCATGTCATCCCAGTTGCTGACGATCCCGTGCTCAATTGGGTATTTCAAAGTGAGGATACCTCTTTTAGACTGAGCTTCATCGCCCACATAGGCATCCTTCTGGCCCATCCCGACCATGACACCTGTGTGGCGAGGTCGGCCTACGATGCTGGGGAATACCGCCCTAGGCGCGTCATCGCCAGCAAATCCAGCCTACAGAGTATTCCCAGAATAGGGAAGACGTTATGCTGTGATCATGACCAAGAAAGTAATTCTCAAGGCAGGAGCAGGACTATAATAAGCGTGATAAAAGATTTGGTTAATAACCTTGACCATCCCAGTTCCATTGTCACAGACAAGGGGTTGAATATCCTCAGCATCAGCCATTTTCTACAGCCCTGCAGAAGAAATATCATGTGAAAGAATTTATTTTTTATCTGGAAATGAAAACTGTTCCTCATATTTGAACTCGATACCATATCTTAGCATCTTATTTTGTAGCATGATTTGAATTTCCAATTCTAAAATATGCCTCTATTGTTTTCATATCAAGTATGGAAGGCATATGGAACAGAGTTGTAATATAAACATGGCATGCTTTAAATCTGAAACACAAGACAATTACATGATCAATAATGGAGAGCAATTTCAAATTTGATTTGCGTTGGATACAAATTAATCGTCACGAATAAAGGTGGTATTCAGATGTACAGATCTGGTCATCAGTATTTAATTTCATTATGAGGTTTGTCGCCTAGCTTTCATTACAAAACATATGGCAAAGGGGGCAATTACTTGGGTCTTTCATATCAGAGCAGACCAAAAAAAAAAAAAAAGAATCGATCAAAACACGCAACTATGAGTAAATTGATCCATGATACAAACAAAAGATCCACGCACTAACTAATTCCGAAATACAATATAAAGGGCGGATATGATCAACAATATCAAGGCAAACCCAGCAGTTCATAGGCCAAGACGTTTTACAGCGACCATTACAAAATTCGCCAAAACAACCAAAAACGGCAATGAGATAACACATAAGGGACAGATTCAGATTAAAGATCACACCTATCCCTATATCTATTTGATGATCTCCCGGATCTCACCCGTAACTACACAAACCAACGAATAGATCGAAGAATGGCTTAGATCCAGGTCATGATGAAAACTTCAGAAAATTATTCACAAATCTCTGGCGCATAGAATCATGTTTTTCCCTGAAAAACATGGCCAATTTCATCTATAGTCATCTCAAAACGTAAAAGCCCTCCCGAATCGTATCCTATTTTCGGGAGAGATCTGAATCTACATAGCATGCCTCTGGCGATCGAAGGACGGAATTCTCCATAGTTTTCACCGATCTTCAGATTTCCATCAATTAACATGATTAAGTTGCAATCTAAATCCAAACGAACGATAACGACATCGAACAGATCCATCGGGGGAAAAAAAAAAATCAAAAAGAGAGAAGAAGGAAAATGGAGATCGATGAGGCAACGATAGCGTACCTCGTGGAGGATTGGCGATCAATGAGAGAACTCCTTTTCTCGGAGAAGATCGTTAAGTAGAGGGAAAGAGCCAAAGAAGCGCTCTTAGAACTGGAGAAGAGGAGATAGCCCCCTATATGCGATGGCCGCGTGTTAAAAAGCCATCACAAAAAATGGCCTTCCAGCCTTTTGTCCGGCCCTTAGAATTTGAAGGAAAGCGGATCCGTTCATCATTCCAAACAGCGGATACGGTGTTTGGAATCATCATAGCCGTTGGCTCTTTTAAGTTCAGGAGCTTAGGTGCAGAGGATACAGGTGGACCCCAGTTGTTCGAGGTCTGCCACGTGTAAACAGTGAATTAGATGTTGAGATCTAAAAAGTAAAGCCCGGGCTGGGTACGAAACAGCTAAGGCCATGTGGGCTGGCCCCACCCAAGAAAGCGAAAAACAAAAAAATAAAAGGAAAAAGTCATTGTATACCGCATTCTGTCCGGCAAATTTGACATGAACTACACCGCTTTTTTTTTTTTTATTAGTTCGTATGAATCTTATATATCTTAATACAATGAAATAAAATGAGATAATAGAAATATTATCTTAAATTTTAATATGATATTTATAATATTTATTTAACTTTTTTTTTAAATTTATATATAGATAAGAGGCGATGTAGTATACATTTTCTGAATGGATATCGTAATTTTATAACTACGGTATCATAAATTTACAATTGAGATATCGTAATTTTTTTTGGTTTTATGAATAAGTGTCTTAATTTATAATGTCATAATTTTATAACTTGGGTGTCATCTTAAATTTGATATGATGTGCATTAATACGCATTCAGCCTTTTTATTTTTTTTCGTCGAAATATCTAAAAGTTATCTTAACATTTTGAATGAATATCATAATTCTACAACTGAAACATCTTAATATTTTTTTTGAAAAGCAAGCCGTCTCATCTTGTTTCATAAAAAATAGTATACTACTTACGAATTTATAATCATGATCCTTGCTATCTTATCAATCATGTTAAATCGTATAAAATGCACATGAATTAATAAAAAAGATAGTGCAGTTTACCTAAAATTTATTGCATCGGATTTGATGTACATCTTTTCTAATTAAAAAAAAAGGGCTTCGGACGCAAGCTCGCTTTCTAGCGAGAGCGATGATTGGGGCACCCAACCTCAACTCATTATGACTGGGCATCCAAGGGAACGGGTTTGTGTTCGCTTTGGAGCAAAACAGCAATGGTGAATGCAATGCAATGCAATGCATTGTGGTTTGAGAAGTTTAAGTGCTTGGCATTTTTATTTTTTCCTCTTGCACAGATGTAATGCATTTGAACAAGTCTGGTAAGGTTTTTTTTTTTTTTTTTTTTTTTTTTTTTTTTTTTTTTGTTACGGCTCCTATATGACTTGACATGCATGCTTTTATAAGCTGTGAAAGACTAGATTGGCTATTCATATGAAGAACCATGCATTTTGATGTTCCTAGTGCACACCTAATTGGAGCATAGAAGATGATAAATTTGGATGAGAAGGTTGGGTAGACCTCTATGTCTTAGCTTGAACTTAGGTTGCATTAAAATCTTTGATGAATTGAGCAAGTTCCGTGCCTCGTTTCTTTATCCTAGCATGTTTAAGTGAATCAAAGTAGTTCTTCAATGCCTAAGGTACATTTTTTTCCGAGAGGAAGAATTTGATAATGTAATATTTTATAATTATACTTAAAAAAAATAGTCAAGAAAGCGATATTTGAGCTTCTTAACTATACAAGAGAAATTAGGATCTTCCTGCATAACTAATGTGAAACTAAGTATCCGTAAGCATGAACTCTTGCATATTCTCCCCGTTTAGGCTTTGATATTATCACTAGGCTAAACATTCGTATCTAAATCCAACTGAATCCAATCATAAAGACAGATCCAATCTGCAATTAGTTCAAACTATGAATAAAGTCCACTCTAATACCATTTAAAACAACGTAAGACCTTACCTAAAAATATAAACCAAGAAGATACTATTTGAGTTTTTTAATTATAGATAAGTATTCAAAATCTTCTCATTGCATAACCATATGGAATTAATTACTCATCAGGATGGCCACTCATTTATTGTATATATACCACTTTAACTCTATGTAAAACAATTCAAGATGCAAATACCTTCTTTTAAATAGAAAATGAAAAATCAGAAAAAAATGTAAATTTATATAAAATCTTAAAAAAAATAAGATAATTGTTTAAGATATTTTCATAAATCATAAGGATAACCATATAACAATAATAACATAATCTTAATTACAAACTAGTTGGGAACAGTTACATAAATCCTTTTTCTTCATTATACTCAAATGAAGGAGAAACTCATGATTCATGTGATTTATATTACTAAAAATTTAAACACCAATATTGCTTTTTAAAAAATAAAGTAGAAAATTTTATTTTGATGCAAGAATATGTTTTGTAGCTAATATAACATCATGCTTACATGCAAGTTGATAAATTATAGGTGAAGCTTTCATGATATATTTAATTAGATTTTGCTTTCAATGTTTTACCTAAGGTAAAGAATATGTTCTTTACTTTTATAAATTGTTGACAACTCAACAATTTTTATACCTAACGGCAAATTTTGCTAATTCGCTATAATAAATTTATTTGTTATTTTTTTAAAGCAAAATAATATGAAAACACATGACATTGGAAGTAAAAATTTATAAGCATATCTGTATTTATATATGTTTGTACCTATGGAAAATGTTGCCGCCGGGATCTGTCCTCCGACTCGGGCGCGGTCGGTCTCCTAGACGGACCTGCACAGAAGTCCTTCCGCGAGAGGCGTTGGGGGTGGCCCTCCACGGAAGATCCTCCGACGCTCAAGTCAGTGAGGATCAGTGATCAACAGAAAATGGGAAGATGGATCTCTCCGGGAAGTCTCCAGGGGTGGCCAATCGGGAGCTCCAGGGGAGCACCGACAAGCAGTGGAGGAGAGTGAGAGTGAGAGAGAACCAGGGGCTGTAAGCGCATACCTAAGAAATCTAAGAATGTCGTATTTATAGGCAATCACCTGGACCTTGAGCGCCTTCTGGAAGGTTCGAAGGTTGTTGGGATTTGAATCAATCTGTTATGAAGCCGGTGGGATCCGTATCTTGTCTGTTAAAAGATCGATGGCTGGGAGGGCCCTCTGATGGCCTGAGCTCTAATGAGTGCGTAGGTCCTAGGCCGCTATTCTAGATCCTAATCCACTCCTCAATATGATTCTTTGTTTGGGATTCTGTTACGATAGGCCTAGGCTCTCCCGCGCCGGGTTCCACGAAGGTGAGTATCGAGTCATGGATCGCTCAGGGAAGCCGAGCTATGGAAGCTCGGGGAGGCCGAGCTGTGGAAGCTCGGGAAAGCCAAGCTATGGGAAGCTCGGGGGAGTCGAGCTATGGAAGCTCGGGAAGGCCGAGCTATGGGAAGCTCGGGGAAGCCGAGCTATGGAAGCTCGGGGGAGCCAAGCTATGGAAGCTCGGGGAGGCCGAGCTATGGATGGCTCGGTAGAACCGAACCATAAGTTGCTCGGCCCGCCGGGCCACATTAGTTGGGTCGTTCTTCATAGGCGTAACATAGCAGGCGGGGGAATGGGGCTGATCTTAGCCCCTTCGCACGGTTATCAATGCAATGGCAATTTTACCCCTCAACACATGCCCCCCACTCCCTAGTTCGAAGCGTAGGTTCGGGCGTAGGGAGTATAGACTTGAGTGGCACGCTGCGAACGAGGGGACATCCAATTGACAGCCTACGCAATGATGCCCTAATTAATGCGGTGGGGTTGCTTTGCTTTTTCGAGGTGGATCCATCATTCCTTAGGGGCGAAGGTAATAGCTGGGGAAGCACCACGTGGGAAATCTTGATTTTCACGGCGCTCGTAGTGGCATTCCGGATGCCTAGGTTGAGACGCTTCCCCCTCACCCTGAGGCAGTTTCACTTGGAAAAATGGAGCCGTGGTGGCGCTATCTCCATTCATATTGCCCTTTTCGCTTTTCCTTAGAGAACTTCGTCTTCCTGTTTTTACTGCGATCTTGCTCAGCGTCTCTCGCGATTGAAGATATGGTGAGCCCAAGTGATCAGGCTTCAGAGGTGACCCTGGTGGATTTGGAACGGATACGCCGCCTGTACAAGATCCCTCAGGATGTTGTCTTGTTGCTCCCGACAGTTGAAGACAGGGTGACATCCGGATTAGGGGATGGGCATCCTTCAAGATGGTATCGAATAACCCGTCGTCGATAAAGGAGTAGAAGTCGTGATTCTTCATAGTCGAGGGGAATATTGGTTCGGATTTTCCTCGGGGGGGTAGTACGTGAAGGATCCAGAAGCGCACTCGGAGTTAACCGAGTCGGAGAAAAGGGATCTGATTGTGCTGCACGGCAGTCGTGCACTTCCAGCTAGCGTCTCCTATCGGAGGACGCTCTCTTCGCGGCCGGATTGAGCCCCGTCGATCCTCGCGGTGAGTATCGCTCCATGGTCAATAGTTTAGCATGGCTCCATCTTTGATTTCTGTGCAAACTAACGTGCGAATTATACCGCCCTCACAGCCGAAAGATCGGCGCTCGCAGATCAGATGAGGGAGGAGCTGGGAAAGCACCGCAGGAGATCTGGCTCCAGCAGCAAGCATCGATCCGAGAAGAGGTCTCACCCTTCTGGCTCCCGCTCTAGGGGGATCGGGGGAGCCGGTGATGACCAGCGCTCCTCGTCGCCGCGGGCCGGAGGTATCGAAGTTCCGGCGGCGCACGACCCTTCAGCGCCGGAGGAGGGTCTGTCCGGAGGCGAAGACCGGGAAGCTGCGGGGGTTTCGGAGGAGGCTGCTGAGATTTCCTCCCCTCCCATTGTTGTTTTGTCTGATGATGGCGAAGGAGGAACGCTGGTTGGCTTGGGGGCCCCCATGGACGAGGCGGTTCGGTCTCCCTCATTGGAGGCCAGTGGCTCGGCGAGGTTACAGGAGGAGGTGGGAGCGACCTCCGCTTCCATCGAGGCGGGGGAAGAGGTTGCGACTGCTGAGGTTCGGCCTGGGTCGCTGGTAGGAGAGCCAGCAGGCAACGAGGAGATGGCCGAACCTGCCGAACCAACGACCAAAATTCGCAGGGGGCTTTCTGGTGAAGGGCCTTCCGCCGAGGCACAGGAGGCTCCGGGGGGAGCCGAAGTTCCTGAAGAGTCTGTTGTGGATAGGGGGATTCCTGAGGAGATAGAAGCAGAAGAAGAGGAAGAAGGAGAAAGAGGGGAGCCGGCGAGCGAAGGGGATGCTCCGGCTGGGGCTCTCCTCGCCGGAGTCGAAACGCCCGAAGCTTCTCAAGCAAGGGCCCTGGTGGCGAAAGTTGGCCTATCGAGAAGCTCATGGGTCGCGGGTGTTCTGGCTGGCTCTCTGGGCGCAGACTTCCACTCACGCGACCCGAAAGTGAGCGCCAGGTTCTCCGCTCTGATGCGGTACACGTTCCAAGGGGAGGAGAGTTCCTCAACAGGAAGGGATCATTCGGAGGACATTGTTGAGATAGCCTTCAGCCGCTCCGGGTGCCGAGTGAGGCTTTTCTTCTTCCCGAGATTGACGATCTTGCTCTCACAAGGATCGCCACAGACTACGCGTCTCGGGTAGGTTGTCGCACCGAAGTTGGGTCTTTAGTCGATTAGTTCGACTATATCTTTTATGCGTGTGATCCTTTTTGTAGAGTGCCCTGATTATGAGGGCACTGAAATGGTGCTTGCATCTGGCTGTTGGAGCTTGGGCTCGGGCCTGCTACGAGGCTGATCACTTCAAGGAGAGGGCGGGTTCGACTGACAAACCTATCGAGCCCTGGTGGTCCTCCAGAGGGAGCTCGGGGAAGCTCGTAGAATCCTTGCAGTTGAGAGGGAAAGAGCCCCTCAGCTCACCATACAGGTTGGTGAACTCCAGAGGGAGCTCGGGGAGGCTCACAAGATTCTTGCAGTTGAGAGGGAAAGAGCCTCTCAACTCGCCATACAGATTGGCGAGCTCCAAGCCTCTGTGAGCAAATCGAGAAGGCTAGTCTGGAGCTTTCTCAGGCCAGGGTGGAACACGAGAGCAAGGTCAAAACCATGCAACTGTTCTTCGATAAGAGGTGGGACCAGCTGAAAGCCAGCCATGCCGAAGATAAAGTCAGCTGGAGCAAAAGGCTTGAGGAGGAAGAGCATAAGTGCCGGCGGCAGCAGGACCACTTCACCCGCCTAAATAAAGAGCTCGCCGATACAAAGGATCGGCTAAAATGGTCGAATGAGCGAGCTGCTCGACTTTCTGACGAGCTCGACTATGCTCATCAAGAGACTGGGGATGCTCAGTCTCGGGTGGACGAGCTAGAAGAGAGCCTTCGTCAAACCCAATCGGCCAAGTCTAGGGCTCTCAATAGGGTCCACGTGTTGGAGGGCGAGCTAGCTCGACGGGACGAGCAGGTAGGGTACCATTTGTTTTACCCATCTTGGTCTTTCGGCTTCCGCTTTATTTGGCTTTTTGTCTGCAGTTGAACAGAGCGAGCCAGGAGTTTCAGGGGCGGTTGGCGGCATTCGGGGAGGATGCGGCCTCGAGGCACCGAAGGATCTCCGAATTGGAGAAGCAATTATCCAAGGCTAACGCGCGGGCCTCTTCGGCGGTGGAGGAGTACAAGAAATCTACCAAATTTTTTGACGAATGCAAGGCAGCCTGTGCCGATGCATTTCAACTTGGCGAAGATGAGGCGCGGGCTAAGGTTGCCCAGGCTTACCCTGACCTGGACCTGTCTTGCCTGGAGGCCGAGCATTATGAAGCGTACACCCCGGGAGTCGAGGAGGACGAGTATGGAGAAATATCTGATGTCGACCTCGAAGCTATTCTGAGAGCCGATGCGGTTACCGAGGTATCCCATCGTGACACCTTCGAGAAGGGGGGCCAAGCGATGCCCCTGCTGATGCTGCCGCAGGAAGTGCCGGGTCTGACCCCAAGTCGTGACTCGTAGAGGGTCCGTATGTACTTTTTTCTTTTTCTTATTTTGTAGTTCGACTGAAGACTGATAAATGGATCAGCTGTTTGCCGTTCGTTTGTCCTCCTTGGCCGTAGCTTTCTTGCCTTTAATTTTAGTCCTGACTACGAGTGCCATTTGGTTGATTCCCGGGCTCGAGTTTTGAAGGAATATACTGGTCGAGGCCAAGACACAGGGATAGCCTTGACGGCAAAAACATGGCTTGGTTTGAAGGGAGGTTGAGAGATGACTTAATTCGGATTAGGCTAAATGACACAGTGGTTCGACTAAGTCCGAAGAATGAAATAGTTTGGCTGGGGCCGAGGGTCGGAGAAGCTCGGCTAGGGCCGAGGGGCAAAATGGCTCGGTTAGGGCCGAGGGACAAGGTCGCTCGGCTAGGGCCGAGTGACAAGATTGCTCGGCTAGGGCCGAGGGACAAGATGGCTAGGCTAGGGCCGAGGGACAAAGTCGCTCGGCTAGGGCCGAGGGGATTTACATCGCTAGTAGCCTGACTGTGTTGTGCCTTCAACAAAAAGAGAGGGGGGTTTGTTGAACCTTTGTTGTCACCCCTTTATTCTTCCTGGTATAGAGTGGGTTTGGCCTTCGCATCCATTTATTACCCCTGTTAGCGTTTTATCTTTTCCAAGGCAGGCTGATTTTCGTTTCACCGAAGTGGGTGGTACGGTTCTGCGGCCAGCAAGAGGTCGCTTAAGACCTTCCGGCGAACCAGTGGTGTGTTGATCTTACCCGACCTAGGCTCGTCCGCCTAGAAATCTTTCGCCACATGGGGAGGGGGTGATGGTGTGTCACCCACGGGTACCTTGCCTTTGAGTTTGGGCAAGGTGGAGCAGTACACACCCGATTTGGGGGAGCGCTTCGGTGCCAGGGCCTGCGAGCTTCCTTCCTACTCGTCGGAGGACCCCTCGGTTGGGTGGTTTGGGGTAATGTCCCGTCCACCCTTTCCGATTTCCTTGATATCTCGGTTGGGACGCCGAGATATCATTATTTACTGAAGCTAGTCGCAACGGTTGGGCCATGTCGTCCGCCCATTATCCGCTCGGGCTGACTGGTTCGTGGTTTGTCTGATTTGTTGGGCCGGACACCGGAGCATCACAGTCGCCCGGAGCTGCTCTGGAGCAGTTTGCCTAAGTTTTGTACCCATCTTTATTTTATGCGTTTCAATGCTCTTGTAATGCCTCTCAGGCGGTTGTAATCGGTTTTGACGGCAATGAAATAAAGAAAGTTTTGTTCTTTTTCTTAATTTATGTCTCTTTTGCGCCAAGAGTTGTTGTTGTTGGCAATGAAATGAGGCGAAGGATATCTCGTTCGTTTTTGGATGAGGATCCCGCGCTATCCGACCTAGTCGGGGCTCGTAAGCCGCCCAAATCCAGACGAAAATTTGGAGATTGTTCGGCGGTAGAACATATTCCTTGACTTTGGCCGAAGCTCGAAGATTTATTACTTGACCTTGTTGGGGTTCGGAGATTTGTGGCTCGGCCCTGCCGAGGTTCGGAGAATGGTTACTTGGCCCAGCTGAGGTTCGGAGAATATCTACCCGGCCCAGCTGAGGTTCGGAGATTTAGAGCTTGGAGAGATGACTTAGTCACCACCGTGAGTCATAATACCTGGTTCCTGTGAGACTCGGTGAGGAGTGTCAAGGCGGTGCATGGGTACGCCCATCATTTATGATTTGGCCACTCCCGAGGGAGTGAATTATCATCAGGTGCCGGCGCTCTTTCTTTTTTGCATTTTCCAAAGGGCGGCCGATTTAAGGCAGCTTGGAGGATTATTGAGGGCATTTACTGCGAGGGCCCGGCAGATCGAAAGGAACCCTATTTCTAGGGAAGGAGGGGAGTTCCCGAACAGTTCGTCGACGTTTACCGATCTTCCTCAGGAAGGGGCACGATCCCTCGCATCCTATGGGCGCCCGTTAGAGCGACGACACGTGGCGAATGCTCATGGGTCGGTATTTATGACCGACGGATCGAGATACCCACCTGAGGGGTATAAATACGGGCGAGCGGGATGCTGGTGCTTACCATCCTTTCGGTTAGCCTCTAAACAACTTTCGATATGGCCTCTCAGGTGGGGGACAATCGTCCAACGGCTGTCATAGAGGTTCTCAGGGGGGCCGCACCGCCGTGCTGGTTGACGCTATGTCCTTGGCGTCCGCCTTCGTAAACCATGAGCAGCTCGAGAAGGCAGTTGAGGAGTACCTCACCGTTTCCATGAGGGAGGCTGAAGCCCTGCGCCGAGCCGTGGATCAGCAGAAGGAGGAGATAGCGTCCTCCACCAACGAGTCGTCGAGCTGTCCCGGCGTTTGGAAGACTCGGCTGCACCTGGCGGGAGACGTTAGGTCCCTGCGAGGGCCACTTTCCTCCTCTCTTTTTTTTTTGTATCTACCTTTTCAATCATGAAAAAGGCCTTTTTTGACAACTTCTTGCTCTTTGAGATCATCGTTTAGCTCATAGAAAAACCACTCGTTTCCGTTTGAACTGTCGGGGGGGTCTGGGTGCCCCCATTGGTTTACGCGCCAAGTCGTGATCTCATCCGTGGAGCGAGACAGGCATTTGGTTGGTAAAATTCCGGGATTTGGCAGTAGGGGGAATTCCCTGGTTTTTGTCTGGGGCCCGTGGGCGACCGTGTAGGGCCTGGCGAGGCCTGAAGGTGCATACTTTGTATCTGTCAGTGGCTTTGCACAACGTGCATTTTTTTCAAACCGGCCAAAGTTCTAGGGACTATTTGGAAGTCCTTCGGCTTTAATCGGGGTTTGCGTGTCTCGGTTTATACCGGGGCTTTATGCACTATGGCTTTAACCAGGGCTTCTAGAATTCATCGCTAGGTCTAAGCGAGATTCAGAGACTTGTTGCTCGACCCAACCGAGGTTCGGAGAGTAGTTGCTCGGCCCAGCCGAGGTTCGGAGAGTAGTTGCTTGGCCCAGCCGAGGTCAGAGAGTAGTTGCTCGGCCCAGCCGAGGTTCGGAGAATTGTTGCTCGGCCTAGCCGAGGTTTGGAGAATTATTTGCTCGGCCCAGCCGAGGTTCGGAGATTTATTGCTCGGCCTAGCCAGGTTCGGAGAATTATTTGCTCGGCCCAGCCGAGGTTCGGAGATTTGTTGCTCAGCCCGTCGAGGTTCGGAGAATTATTTGTTCGGCCCAGCCGAGGTTCGGAGATTTGTTGCTCGGCCCAGCCGAGGTTCGGAGATTTGTTGCTCGGCCCAGCCGAGGTTCGGAGAATTTTTGCTTGGCCCAGCCGAGGTTCGGAGATTTGTTGCTCGGCCCAGCCGAGGTTCGAAGAATTATTTGCTCGGCCCAGCCGAGGTTCGGAGATTAGTTGCTCGGCCCAGCCGAGGTTCGAGATTTGTTGCTCGGCCCAGCCGAGGTTCGGAGAATTATTGCTCGGCCCAGTCGAGGTTCGGAGAATTGTTGCTAGACCCTGCCGAGGTTCGGAGAATTGTTGCTCGGCCCAGCCGAGGTTCGAAGAATTGTTGCTCGGCCCAGTCGAGGTTCGGAGAATTATTTGCTCGGCCAGCCGAGGTTCGGAGATTAGTTGCTCGGCCCAGCCGAGGTTCGAAGATTTGTTGCTCAGCCCAGCCGAGGTTCGGAGAATTTCCTGCTTGAACAGGTAACTCGTCATGCCGAGGATTAGTAAGCAGCACCTATTTCTTTTCGCAATTTTTGGTGATATACTTGTGGTGATTTATGTCATGAATTATAAAACATTGTGCCGACAAAAATATATGGGAGCGAGCCTGCAGAGGGTGTACCCTACTGGTAGTATTTGCAAAGATTGTCAAGTTCCAGGTCCGAGGGATGAATCTCCCGCTTAGATCTTGCAGCTTGTAGGTCCCCGGTCCGACGATCTCAGCTACTTGGTAAGGGCCTTCCCAGTTTGGTGCCAGCTTTCCTTGCTCCAGCGGTTTGGAGACAGATGCTTTCCGGAGAACAAGGTCGCCAGGCAAGAAAGCTTTCCCTTTGACTCTGGAGGCGTGGTAGCGGGCCACCCTTTGCTGATAGGCAGCCACTCTGATCCGAGCTTTCTCTCTAACCTCCTCTATCAGGTCGAGGTTGGTGCGAGCTGCTCCTCGCTGGCTTCCTCTGAGTAGTTTTCCACCCGCAGAGAAGGGAGACCTATCTCCACTGGGATAACGGCCTCTGTGCCAAAGGCCATCCGGAATGGGGTTTCGCCTGTGGGTACTCTCGGGGTGGTGCGGTAGGCCCACAGACATGGTGCAACTCGTCTGCCCACCTGCCTCGGGCCCTGGAGAGCCGAGCTTTGATCCCTTGAAGCAAGGTCCGGTTGGTTACTTCGGCTGCTCCGTTGGCTTGCGGATGCCCGACCGAGGTAAGGTGGTGACGGATCCCGTGCTCTTCGCAGAACTGGCAAAACTTCGGATTGTCGAATTGCCTGCCGTTGTCAGTGATTATAGTGTGCGGGAGGCCGAACGGCAGATGATGGACCTCCATACGAAATCCTTGGCCCGTGCTTCGGTTATTTGTGCAACTGCCTCCGCCTCGACCCATTTAGTGAAGTAATCGATGGCGACGAATAGAAATTTCCGCTGTCCCGTGGCGAGCGAAACGGGCCGAGGATGTCCATCCCCCACTTGGCAAAGGGCCAAGCGGAGGATATGGAACCAGGTTGGCGGAGGGGAGCCTCTGAATGCTTGAGTGCCTCTGGCATGGGTCGCAAGCTCGGACAAGGTCGTCTGCATCCTTCTGCATGGTCGGCCAATAGTAGCCTTGACGTAGCACCTTGTGACATAGGGACCGGCTTCCCAGATGGTTGCCGCAAATCCCCTCATGCACTTCGCGAAGGGCATAATCTGCTTCAGACGGGCGAAGACATCTGAGCAATGGCATGGAGAAGGACCGTTTGTAGAGCTGATCGTCGATCAACACATAATGGGTGGCCTGCAGCTTTAGCCTTTCCTGGCTTCTCTCCGGTCGGACAAAAGTGACCCTTCTTTGAGGTACCTCAGGGTCGAACCATGATGGCTCGGCCTCAACTTGCATTACTTGGTCGGCTTCCGCGACACTGGGTCTCTCTAAGATCTCAGGTGAAATTTTTGCTCGATGTCCATAGATTCCGCCGTTGCCAACCGAGACAACAGGTCGGCACGGGCATTCTCAGATCTAGGAATCTGAATAATCTCAAATTCGGAAAATGGGAGAGTAGGCTCCGAACCTCTTGGAGATATCGGATCATGTTCGGTTCCCGAGTTCAAACTCCCCTCGTACATGACCTGCCACTAGTTGGGAGTCGGTGAAGGCATTAAGTTTCTCCACCTTAAGGCTTGGGCGATTCGGAGACCGGCCAGCAAGGCTTCATACTTAGCTTCGTTGTTGGAGGCTGGGAAGGAGAAGCGGACGCCATATTCAAAGGTCACCCCTCCGGACTGGTGAGAACCAAGCCCGCACCGGAGCGATGAGCGTTGGATGACCCGTCGACATGGAGGAGCCACCGGGCGCCAGATTTCGGTTTCTCGGGGGAGTCGGGGTGGAGCCGTCCTCTGGGATGGTACACTCGAGGAGGAAATCGGCTAGCACCTGAGCTTTGATGGCCGGGCGAGGCTGAAAATGGATATCATGCTCGCTCAGCTCGATGGCCCACTTAGTCATTCTCCCTGATGTCTCCGGGCGGTGGACCACCGCCTTGATGGGTTGGTCAGTCAGGACTGTCACAGAATGCGCCTGAAAGTATGGCCGCAACTTCCGAACTGAGGTGATCAAGGCCAACACCATCTTCTCAATCCGGCTATACCTTGTCTCCGCGTCACGGAGTAGCCTGCTGACATAATAAATTGGCTTCTGGACCTTGTTTTCTTCTCTGACCAGCACCGAGCAAACGACACCTTCTGAAACAGCCAGATACAGGAATAGTGTCTCACCAGGATTTGGACTGCTGAGGAGTGGGGAAGAGCCGAGGTACTTCTTGAGATCTTGGAATGATTTTTGACACTCGGGGGTCCACTGGAAGTTCTTAGCCGACCGGAGAGTTTTGAAGAAGGGGAGGCATCTTTCGGCTGAGCGCCACGAAGCGGTTGAGAGCCGCTATCCTCCCGGTTAGGCGCTGGACTTCTTTAATAGATGCCGGAGGCGCCATCTGTTGAAGAGCTTGGATCTTCTGGGGGTTAGCTTCGATACCCCGCTGGGAGACCATGAAGCCGAGGAACTTCCCAGAGTTAACGCCGAAGGCGCACTTAGTCGGATTGAGCTTCATCTGATACTTGCGAGTGTGCAAAGCTCTCCGAGAGGTCCTCGACGTGCTGTGATGCTTCTTTGCTTTTGACCAGCATGTCGTCGACATACACCTCCATGTTCCGGCCGATTTGCTCCTTGAATACTTTGTTGACCAGCCTTTGGTAGGTGGCTCCTGCATTTTTAAGACCGAAAGGCATAACACGGTAACAGTAAGTACCTCGGTCGGTTATGAAGGCGGTCTTTTCTTCATCTTCGGGGGCCATCCGAATCTGGTTGTAGCCGGAGTATGCGTCCATGAACGTCAGCATTTGATGACCCGAGGTGGCGTCCACAAGTTGATCAATCCGGGGAGAGGGAAGCTGTCCTTCGGGCATGCTTTGTTGAGGTCGGTGAAGTCGATGCAAATCCGCCACTTGCCGTTCGACTTCTTCACCATGACGACATTTGACAACCAATTCGGGTAATTTACCTCCGGACGAAGTTCGCCTTGATGAGTTTATCGACCTCCTCTTCAATAGCCCTCTGCCGCTCTGGGGCAAAGCTCCTCTTCTTTTGTTTGACGGGCCGGTACATCTCGTCCACGTTAAGGCGGTGGACGAGAACCTCAGGACTGATTCCCGGCATGTCGGAGGCGGACCAAGCGAAAACATCGGCGTTGCTCCGGAGGAAGTCGATCAGCTCCTGCCGAGGTTCACCTTTCAGCAGCGACCCAATCTTTATGGTTCGGTCGGGACGAGCCTCGTCCAGCGGCACTTCTTCCAGTTCCTCGGCTGGTTCTCCCCGTTGCTCGGTGAAATCCTCCCGAGCGTCCAGCCCGTCAACCTCCGGCATTCTAGACTGAAGGCTGGTGACGAAGCACTGTCGAGCCATGGTTTGGCTTCCTGGACAACTCCAACTCCCCGCCTGGTGGGGAATTTCATAGACAGGTGTGGGATGGACAACTGTTTGAGGGACATCAGGCCGGGTCTCCCAAATATTGCATTGTAGGCGACCTGAGTTTAGTTACTAGGAAGTCCGTGTGAACAGTAACCACAAGGGGCCAGGTTCCTGCGTGAACCGTTAAGGTTACGACCCCTTCCGGGATGATGACGTCGCCTGTGAATCCCATTAGGGTGGAATCCACGGCTCGAAGGTTTTCCATGAGCAGTCTCATCTTGGCAAACACATCGAGGTACAAAACATTCACAGAACTTCCACTGTCAACGAGGATCCGGCTTACATCATAGTTATTTAAATTGAGGGATACAACTAGTGCATCATCATGGGGGAACTGTATCCCTCAGAGATCATCGTCGGAGAAGGAGAGCTCGCCCGTCGCGCTTTCTTTGGTGCCAATCCTTCATCATCATTTCTGGAGCTCGAGCCGCCGGCCTCCTCGATCATGTTGATGTGGCCGATTACAGGCGATTTGGTGGAGGAGGAGGTTGTTGAAGCTTGGGCTGGCGATCCCCCCCTTGTCCTGGCTCGGGTGCCCTCCTGAACTGGTTCAGTCGGCCCCATTGAATCAGCCTCTCAATCTCATTCTTCAACTGCCAACATTCCTCGGTGTCATGGCCGTGCTCCCGATGGTAGCGGCAGTATTTGGCGGGGTCCCTCCGGGTTGGGTTCCCTTGGAGAGGAGCTGGCCGGGGGAGCTGGCGCTCTATCTCCATAAGAATTTGCGCCCTAGATACAGTGAGCGGAGTGTACCGATCGAATCGCCTAGGCAGGCTCCGAGAGCGATTTCTCATCGGCGGTGGCAGAGCTCTTTGGCGATGAGGTGGACTTGGCCGACAGACGGGTCGGTGCCTGTCAGAACCTTTAGGTTCTTTCTTCTTTGCCAGCTCGGCGCGGGAAACTCTCCGCGATTCTTCGACCCTAGCGTATTTGTCTGCTAGAGCCATCATATCAGAGAGGTTTGGGGGGTAGCTGACTTCCATCACCAGGTAGAAGTCGCTCTCCTTCGAAACTCCCCCCGCTAAGGCGGACATAGCCACCTCATGATTAAGATGGTCCACCTCTAGCATGGCCTTGTTGAAATGGCCAAGGTAGTTTCTCAAGGACTCCCCCTCTCTTTGCTTAACTTCGGAGAGGGAGTCGATCTCCGCCGGTGACGGCGGCTATTAACGAACTGGCCAATAAAAATACGGCTCAGTTCGTCGAATGAATCAACGGAACCTGGTTTCAAGGCGTTGAACCAGGTTCGGGCAGATCCTCTGAGGGTGGAGGGGAAGGCGCGGCAGAGGATTGCGTCGGATGCTCCATGGAACATCATTATTGACCGGAAGCTGCTGAGATGATCATCCGGGTCAGAAGAGCCATGGTAGGGCTCGACGGCAGGTAGTTTGACATGGGAGGGAATCACTTCCTCCATGATCCCTTTGGAGAAAGGAATGCCCTGCTCCGCCTTGGGCTGAGGCAGATGGGCCTGCTTGGCGGCATCCAGTTCCTGATGCATCTCCCAGATTTATCGACGGATTTCCTCTTCAGATGTAAGAGGAGGAGCTGGGCGAGGAGAGCGCAAGGACGGCATCAAATCATGGCGGGAGGACACGAGAAAAGGGTCCGGGCTCATCGAGATCTGGGAGGATCCCTGTTGTAGCCGCCTCGCGGGACTGGTTTGTCTCCTTTGGGTCGGTGTGGGGGGTCCGCGACTTCATGCGGACCAGAGAGGAGGTGGTCGGAGAGAAAGGAGTTGCGGCCTCCTCATGAAGGCATGGAGCAGGCAGCTGCGAAGCGCTCCTGAACCAGGTGGGTTAGGGCTTGGACCTGCTGGACCAGCGTGGCGAACTAGTCCTAGGTCACCGGGATGGCTGGTGGTGACGGGGTCTCAACTGGCGGCGGCTGCGGCGCCGTATTGCCTATCGGATCAGGTCTTTGAGTGACGACATGGTCCTGGGCTTCAGAGGTTGCTTTCTCCGATTAGCCATTGGAGAGGTTCTACTTCAGATCGAGATCCTTGTCTCCTTTCTTCAAGTTTTAACGGGACTTGAGGCCCTTCCTCTAGCGCCAATCTGTTGCCGCCGGGATCTATCCTCCGACTTGGGCGCGGTCGGTCTCCTGGGCGGACCTGCACAGAAGTCCTCGTGCGAGAGGCGTTGGGGTTGCCCTCCACGGAAGACCCTCCGACGCTCAAGTCAGTGGGGATCGGTGATCAACAGAAAATGGGGAGAGGGATCTCTCCGGAAAGTCACCGACGAGCAGTGGAGGAGAGTGAGAGTGAGAGAGAACCAGGGGCTATGAGCGCATACCTGAGAAAATCTGGGAATGTCGTATTTATAGGCAATCATCTAGACCTTGAGCGCCTTCTGGAAGGTTCGAAGGTTGTTGGGATTCGAATCAATTTGTTATGAAGCCGGTGGGATCCGTATCTTGTTTGTTAAAAGATCGATGGCTGGGAGGGCCCTCTGATGGCCTGAGCTCTGATGAGTGCATAGGTCCTAGGCCGCTATTCTAGATCCTAGTCTACTCCTCAATATAATTCTTTGTTTGGGATTCTGTTACGATAGGCCTAGGCTCTCCCGTGCCGGGTTCCACGGAGGTAAGTATCGAGTCATGGATCTCTCAGGGAAGCCGAGCTATGGAAGCTCGGGGAGGCCGAGCTGTGGAAGCTCGGGGGAGCCGAGCTATGGAAGCTCGGAGGAGCCGAGCTATGGAAGCTCGAGGGAAGCCGAGCTATGGAAGCTCGGGAAGGCCGAGCTATGGGAAGCTCGGGGGAAGGCCGAGCTATGGAAGCTCGGAAAGCTGAGCTATGGGAAACTCGGGGAAGCCGAGCTATGGGAAGCTCGGGGGGAGCCGAGCTATGGAAGCTCGAGGAGGCTGAGCTATGGATGGCTCGGTAGAACCGAATCATAAGTTGCTCGGCCCACCGGGCCACATTAGTTGGGTCGTTCTTCATAGGCGTAACGTAGCGGGCGGGGGAATGGGGCTGATCTTAGCCCCTTCGCACGGTTATCAATGCAATGACGATTTTATCCTTCAACAGAAAATATAGCATGATTTAATTTACCATCATCCAAACTCAGCATATTCACTTCTCCATATTTATGTTATGATGCTCCCTGATAAATGTAGTTCAAGGTATGTTGTATATGTTTGCTCAGACAGTAATATATATAGGTCTTAGTGCCATATTGAGCTTACTTAAATGATGCTCAGTTGGAAAATTAGCGTGCAAGTTGAAGCACAGCTATTGGTCACAAATGATGCCAAGTGATATATGGTACTCGGCTCTCTGTTAATCAGCTAGTGGATCTTGGTGTACGAACAAAAATGTCATACCCTGGTGAGCACTCCCACGGTCATCTTTGGTGTCTTCATCACAATAACTCTGGTGTTTTTATACGCTCTAGTAAATCTTCATCCATGAGCTCAATGTTTGATGAAATGCAACCCGACATTATGAAGTCATATTGTTGATTGCTTTTAGCTTGGCAGCAATAAGGAATACCTAGGTTGTGTGGCATAAGCGCACCACTTGCTGAGTTGTTTTCTATGGAGGTAATGAATTTTCCCCTGAATCTTTAGAAGAACAGTTTTTGATGTGTCCTGATCATAGCACTTTAGTTTGTGTCCCTCTCTCTTAACATTACCATTCAAAGAATGAAGTAAGTCTTTTAACTGTTACAGCTGTTCCATACATAGACTCACTCCAGTGCAGTTCAAGCTCTGGAGGGACCTGCATCAAGAATATATATAACGTGAAATCCAGGTTCAGCACACCTCGATGGTAAGCTCCTATTATTCAGATCTTATTATACATATATTTAGGACTTTGGTCCCTCTTGCAGATTGCAATTTTTAGCCCAAGGTTCGAAATTCTGATAGGAAAAGCCCTTGTGTACTGCCTTCGATGCACAAAGCCGTGCATTGACTGCGCGCCTATGCGCCCGTGCATGCGAAGTGAGTCATGACCCAATAGGCCATGGTATGCACGCATGCATGCGCATGGCTAATGGCCGTGTCCGATGCATGACTTTGTGCACGTGCACAAAATCTTTTCCATTCTGATAACTCTGTGCCAGCTGGCCTCGTTGAACTAATTGACAGGACATGGTATTTTGTAAGCGCGCATGATGCTGTCCTCGAATAGAACATAAGCAAAACTTCCATGGGAACGCACCAAGACTGGGAGGGAGACCAGTTAAAGTAGAGAGTAGGCGCAATGGAAACAGCATTGTGGAGAGAAACCCCAGCCCTAACAAGGAACCTCTCATGTGGCAAAAGCCGGTTTAAAGGTTGTTTCTTCCCATTTTGTACTGTTGTAATGCTGCTTCAGCCATCTACCGTAAATGTGAACTTCCTTTTTATATGACAAAGTAACTATAACTTTGCCTGGGTTTAGACTAGGTAATTTTATACGTAATATGAGGGAAGAAATGTTTAATGTACTGACACTAGTTTAGCATACAATTATGGCTTCATAAATTTGCCATGATTGGACAATTTTTCTCGATCTCTAGTTACTAGAGAAACGAAAGAGGAGGGGCAAGAGTCCATCAACATGAGAGAGGCAGAACTTTGCTTTTGCTATAAACCTCTACCCCGTAGTGAAAATCTGAGATGATGACTCAAGCTTTTACTTTCTCTTTCATTTTAAAGCAATTATCAAGTAGGGGTGCTTCGAGTGAGTGTCAAGGACTTTATCCCAATGGCTAGCCTCTTTAAAGTGCATTTGACTGACAGATCACTACTATACCTGTAGCTCTTAAATTAATGCATTGCATATGCACAAAACTAGCCAGGATGATTTCCTAACATGATAAATTTTAGGAGTTCGATTATCTGTTTCCCTTGAGCCTGCAAAGTAGCTATGGAGAGGGCACTGCGTTCACAGCCCAGCAGCCCAGCAGCGGGCCTGTACAGCTCAAATTATTGGCGGGTGTATTTTACTTGCTTGGGCATGCATCATTTTACATTCAGCACTAATTATAATTTAACATCATTTCATTGAAAACTAATGCTCAACCTTCAATTTAATGGGAAGGCGTCAGCCTATCGAACTTGCGAAACTTACATACGTCCATCGCGTTACCCTTCCAATCAGTAGCAATTTACTAACATAAATGTAGACAAAGAACGAAAATACATGGAAGCAAACCATACATAGTCCAAAACACTTGTTATAAAATTATCATTTCAACGCATGACATCAAGTAGAGAAAGCATATCATTGGCACTGATGACCTATCTGATGCACAGAAAGCATATCATAGCGCATGCTGGGCTCCAACACACGTAAAGCAAAGCCTATATGATGCACTGCAGCTGAGCCAACCTAGTTACACAGGCATTAAGCATTAACTTTTGGCGCCCATCCAGCAATCACAAGCTCCTTTGCTGGCTTGGTCTTTATGAAGGATTCCCGGTTGAAAAGCAGCTGGACAAAACAAGAATGTTGCACATGGTCTTAGCATCAGGCACCACGATAGTAAGAATTCATCTGTAGGATTCGCTAAGCACATTTCTTCATTGAGGGGACACAAAATCTAAAAGTGTGTGTTGCTGACTACTAACAGATTCCATAAATAATTATTCATGGAATAATGTGAGCAGGAATTAAAGATACCAGAGAGTCTGAATGGACAGCAAACAATTCACAAACTTCATAGAAATATATTTTTTTTAAAAAAAATTTGCATTCCTTTCTTTGTTGTAACTAGGTGCTCGTATAGCAGCTACAGCTAATGATCTGCACAGCAAGTTCAAAATATTTCATTTTGGTTTATTATGATAGAAATTTTTTATGAAAAAGCCTTTTAGCATTCACTTTTAGTCTGAGATTCATTATTTATATTTTGAGTATTTACAAAGGTTACAAGACAGCTAAACACAACATGCTAAAATCATTCTATCACCAACAGCACCTTCTTTCCTAAAAGTTTAAGCATGCGTGCACGCACACCCCAAGCATAATAGCAAATAGTCCTAGGAGTTCATCCATCACACCATCAAACTTGGTAGTCCCAAAAGAAAGATTAAACAAGTTGGTAAACCTAGTTAACTCAATGAAACCATGAGTAGCAATAAAAAGAGCCTAGTCATGAAAGATGGTTGCTCAACTTTTACCTAGGAACATACTGACATCTCACATCATACCACATCTCAAATACGAGAAGTGGCTACCTAAATGTCAAACAGATGCATATAAACTACATATTACACCAACGATTCTTGTTGACAGTAGGCATGTTAGGCCTTGATGTAACACCAGAAAATTCAAAATTCATGGAAATCATTAAAAAGACAAATGCTTCAAAAGCATTTGATTCAGTAATTAACAACTGGATCAAAGATGAGACTCAATAGTAACCCTCCCAGTTAGGCTCCCAGTCACCTATAAATCCTTCAGAATGTCAATCGTCAAATGATATGTCTTTTAGGAGCCGTTGGTTCATCGTAATCTTAGTAATCTAAGATTGCCATATAGATTATCATGTTTGGCAATTAGACATTATAATTTGAGTGGTAATATTTGATTTCCAGCAACCTAAGATTACTGCAAATTATGATAATTCAATTTTCATTTGAAAAGTGAATATTTAAGATTGCCAAAATATTTAAGATTGCCAAAATCTGATAATTTTAAATTACACTTTTGACTTCCATATAAATATTTAATAATACTTAATCTGATTATATATTTACTTTACACTATATAATATTTAAATATTTAATATTATATTTATATTTAATATTTAATATATAATATAATATTGCTAAGTATTTATATTAACATATACTATATAATGGGATATTCAATAACATTATAATATGTATTATAACATATATATTATATATTAAATATTTATAACAGTTAAATATGTAATACTTTTGAAATAAGTTTACAAAGAATCTTGATTTTTATCAGAATATTTCATATTTTAGCAACAAAAAAAGGGGAGGGGGCCTACTTAAAAGATAAAAAAGATAAAATAAAGTTCAAATAAATTTTAAAAATATGATAAATTGACTATTATATTTTATTATTATGAACTAAAAGTAATAAGATTACTAAGTGTAAGATTAACAGGAATATAAGATTGTAATATTACATTACTGTGAACCAAACATCACCTAAGAGTAATGTAAGTACAAGAACATAACCAAACTCTAGATGCAATGCTTCAATTTTACAGCTTATATAGAACAAAGGATGCATAGCATTGGCCACCAAAAAGTATTGTTGGAAAGAAGACTTTGCAGTGAAAATTTACAAGATATATTAAAATAAAAGAAAGAAAGATGCAGGGGACAGATGTTAACCAGAGAGGGAAGATGAACAAATAAACTTTAGGAAAGCTTTGTCCATACCTTCAGATAAGCATGAACATAGGTCAAATCAAAAAGTATCGTTGGAAAGAAGGCTTTGCAGTGAAAATTTACAAGATATATCAAAATAAAAAAAAAACATGCAGGAGACAGATGTTAACCAGAGAGGGAAGATGAACAAACAAACTTTAGGAAAGCTTTGTCCATACCTTCAGGTAAGCATGAACATAAGTCAAGTCGTCTGGTATCTTCCATCCTTTAAAATGACCAAGTGCCATCTCAAGATGAAACAACTTAGGTGCCAGGCTCAAGTCAACAGCAGAAATGTTCTCACCATTAACATATGGGCCCTGGCAGCATCAAAGCTTGATTACAATTTGCCATTATTGAAGAAAAAACAACAGATCATCATAAATATTTAGGAAAAACATATTTATATGCATGTAGACCAAGTTGTGGATGCTTGCGTGTCTTTTTATTGTATTTAGGAAAAGCATATTTATATGCATATAGACAAAGTTGCATGTCTTTTTATTGCGTGTAAACTTTCAAGTTAGTGCTACATTGAAGGAAGAGAGAGAGAGGGGATGAAGGTGGGGGCATAGAGGTTAATATTTTACATGAGCCTTGAGATGCCCATCGAGTGCATTTAATTCATCAAGCAATGCTTGTTCTGACCCATCATTGGGATCCTTGCTCTTCAAGAACTTGAAAAAAGAAGAGAATATTTTTGATCCCCTGAAGTGAAAATAGATCAAATTAGATGGTTGGATAGTTGACTATTCAGTGCTAAAAGGCTGCAGCATCGGAATCATTGAACTTTTATGTTCTGAAACAAGCATGACAATATACTTGATGAGTGCTTTCTTTTTATACAAATGAAAATATCAGAAAAGGAGTTATTCTTACCTACTTGTTTCAAACCATAAATGATTCCATTAACCCAATGAGGAACTATTAAGTTAATAAAGTTCCATGAAGGGAGTACAAACTACTTGTTTACAATCATGCTACACATCCAAACATTCTTGTGATACATTTTTTAACCTTCAAAAGAAGGTCCAGACAAAACAGAGAAGGCAAGCATCATCTCAAGAGGCGGAGGCAGAGAGCATGCTTATATTTGTATGGAAGAAGTTGACTAATAGCATCTGAAGTTGACTAATAGCATCTAGCGTATGCTCAACTCAACTCAACTCATCTAAGCCTTTTCCCAACTACAATCTAGCGTATGATGGAGGAAACTCATAGTAAAGATCATCTTAAAAGGATGCAAGACAGAGTTAATGATAACAGAGACTGTTACTGCACAGCTAATTGTTACTGAAATGCAGCCTTTTTTCTGCATTAATATATTTGCCTTTAAATTTAAAAATAAGACGCAAGAAAAGAATAAAGAGGTACATAAAACATCAACAAAAGTTTCACTAATTTAAGACCCAAACCAAGGTTTCGAAACTTGGTTTCGGATCCAATTCCTGTCTGCTAGGTAAAGTATTTGTTTTGTTTTGGAAGTTTCCCTTTGAGTTTCAGAGTTTCAATCAAAAAAAAAAAAAAAATTCCACAAAAGAGATTTCTTAAAAATATCAAGCTATTTGTTAACATTTAATTGTAATTTAAGTTATCTAGGGACATAATTTATCTAATATCTGTAGTTTTACGCTGAGCAGAGCTATATTGAAGCTTAATGAGTTAAATATATCAAATAGATGAAATATATCAAATGAATGTACTTATCTATTAATTAAAATATCAATTATCACTTAAACTCAACTCAACTCATCTAAGCCTTTTTCCAACTACATGGGGTCGGCTGCATGAATCTGCTTCCTCCACTCTACTCTATTCAGGACTAAGTTGACACTTAAAGGGGACGTCTTAGTCCTTCGCATAGTTTGATTTAGTATATTCATATTTTAGGTAGCTGACAGCCAATATAAAACTCTGTCAAATCCCCTAAAACATGAATCAATTATCACTTAATCAAGTAAAATTAACAAGACAAGTATATAAGATAAGCATGGCATACTAGTGCAAGGTGGGCCATGCAAATCATTATCATAATAGCATGAATAAAATGCTTATGAGGATGGTTATGAGATAGCTCATCATCACCATTATATCTAATTATACTACACCTTACAATGCTATTTACTAGTTCAGAGCTAAAGACATATTAAGATTGCATCTTACTCACCATTAACAAAGTTTATACAAAATTAAAACTTGCTTAGACTATTAGAGCCTCGAATAAATGTATGTCCCAATTATGCTATGAATGTTAGACCTATTTAGTTGTTAAACCTATTTAGTACAAGAATTACTGATGGTAATATTAGTGAATTTTCTATTACAGTAGGTTTCCATTAAGAATCTGCTCTTAGTCCTCATCCTTTTACTTTAGTTATAAATGAACTTACTAAATATATTCAGAATTTTGTATCCATATTATTTGCAGATGATATAATAGTAGTGGATGAAACCAAGACTAGAGTTAAGCGTAAGTTAGAACTATAAAAAAATGCATTAAAATCTAGATATTTAGGTTAAGTAAGACAAAGACAGAATATATGAATGTAATTTTAGTATAATTAAAAATAAAAATGAATGTTGAGTAAAAATTAAGTACCATAAAGTTTCTAAAAATGATTATTTTTGATATTTAGGATTAGAATGATGTTATCTCAAGGATTAAAGCAGGTTAGATGAAATGAAAAAGTGCAACCGGGATATTATATAATTATAGAGTAGGTGCCAAATTGAAGAAAAAATTTATAACATAGCCATAAATAATTATACTTTATCGCACGAAAAATTAAGCAGTTAGAAAAATATATGCACATTAGATGAATGTGGCAAAAATGAGAATGTTGATATGGATGTGATAATAAAAAAAAAGATAGAATAAGAAATAAATCATTCAAAAAAGATAGAGAGCTTCAATCAAGGACAAATTAAGGGAGGATAACTTAAATAGTTTAGACATATGCAATATAAATTTAAAAATGGATATGTGTAGAATGACTTGATATATATAGAAGTAAACAAAAAATTACATTAAAAAATGATAAAAAGGATTTAAATTTTTGCATTTTACGAAAAAAAAATATGATTCAAAATCAAGCTAAATGAAGAGAACTGATTTATACAGTTGACCCTAGCTAATTTGAAATTAGTGCTTTCTTTTTGTTGTTGTTGTTGTTGCTGTTGTTATTTAGTTATTAAACCAAAAGAGTAATAAAAATAATTTTTTAGACAATTTCAGCTGAAACCTAACAAAAATTGGCCGAAACCCATCAAAACTACTCAAAACTAAAAATTTCTATTAGTTTCAAATCAATTATGGCCGACACCAATCCATTTCAACCGAAAGGAATGAAACCTCTCAATGCTCTCAAACCATACCAAATAAAGACTAAAGAGAACCCACCTATTCATCTCTTACATAACAGGGGCAACTAGATTAAGGCGTGAATCTATTGGTAGATTGAGCATAAAACCGTTCTGCCAATCATAGCTTGTAGCATCATCAACCCATTAAGAAAAGTTGTAGAAGAGATCCATTTTCTCTTTTGTTTATTTCAGTCTACATCACTGACCTCTTCTTCTCCACTTATACCTCATTCAGTACACAAATAAAGGGCTTCAGACATGACAGAATAATGGTTTGTTGGATACTTGTTTATAGGCTTATCAGCAGAAATTATTCATCTCCCAAAAGACTGAAAGCAAAGGCATCTTAATCCGACACAGTTTAAAGTTTCCCAATTATTACAGAGGGAACCTTCATTTTAACCCCTTGCAGTCCAACAAAACCACCACATGTGCTTTCTTAAAAACTTTGACCATGAATTTATATATAATTCCTCTAATAAAAAATTATATATGACTTTTTTTTTGCTACTTCAAAAAGTTTAAAGGCTGATATATTTGTAGCACTACACTACTGAGAAAAAGGTTTAGCAGTTTTCTTCCTTTCCCTTCCATCAACTGAGTGAATAACAAAGCTAATACATACAAACTACACCTCTAATTGATTGCTAAGAGAGTAAAAACATTACCAAAGAAAGTTACAGGGATTCTTCCCTTTCAACTTCTGGCAGTGAGAGGAAAAAAAAAAAACTATTATACAGAAAGAAAAGAAGGTGAGAATAAAAGGTTCAGTTTTTTTTCATAAGGCATAGAATTATCTAACTAATTCTTATCATGAAT
Source organism: Calamus simplicifolius (assembly GCA_900491605.1). Taxonomy (NCBI): domain Eukaryota; kingdom Viridiplantae; phylum Streptophyta; class Magnoliopsida; order Arecales; family Arecaceae; genus Calamus; species Calamus simplicifolius. The sequence continues at coordinate 54,443 of UESW01003573.1, forward strand.
TATCTAAGTAATTATTATCATGAATCCTATTCCATAGGATCTTTGCCTCAAACTATAAACTCAATCCCTTAGGCTTTGTTTGGATCTTTGAAGGGAAAGGAAGGGAAAAGTAAAAGAAGAAAAGAGATGGAAGGAGAAGGAAGGAAAAGGAAGGGTTGTTCTTCTTCTCTTGTTTGGAAAGGATGGAAGGGAAAAGAAAGGTAATATCAATTATCTTGTTTGGATGGAGAGGAAAGAAAAGAAGGAAAAGAGTTATGTGACAATTATACCCCTCCAAAATAGGAAATAAATCATGAGAATGGAAGAATGAAGAATAAAAATGAAGAGATATTTTGGTCTTTCATAAAAATATAACTTAAACATTTTTTAAACATTTTTTCCTCCTCCAGCTTACCTCCCGATTTGAGGGTTAACAAATTTACCCTCGCTAAGGAAGAAAGAAAGGGAACCGGTTACTTTCATTCCCTTCCCTCTCTTTCTTTTATCTTTCTCTCAAACAAAGTAACTAATGACTTTTCTGTTGGAAATTAAACCTAAACCTTTAGTAAAAACCATCACCAAAAAAAACCCAAGAACCATTCATGTTTAATCATCAAGAACCAATAAACAATAAACAGGAGCGTACCTAAATCCATATTGCTTGATTGCTTGGCCTTTCATATCAGTACGTTCTCCAATGTTCTCCAAAAGAGCCCTTTAGATTTTTCTTTAGGGTTTTCTTTCTGATGATGGGATTCAAAAAAGAAGGTCGTACGTGCGATCCAGGAACCATAATCGCTATATATATAACTTCATTGGTATTTCTATTTTAGTCCACCATAAAAATAGAAATTACCCCTTATATCTCTACATATTAGAGGTCCACACCCTATCAGATACATTAAAGCCTAAATAATTAAAACCTTAGCAGATCACTTTTAATTAGGTTTAACCATATTTGACAGTCCGCAATACATAATTATTTCATATATAAGCCCAATGTTGGATTAATGATCCAACACTTTCTCCTTCTTTTTCCTTCCCCTCCCATCCATTCCCTTCCATCCAAACAGTCCCTTAAGTTCAAGCACAGATAGTCATCCCTCTATGATTCCCGCTGATCTTTGTAGCCTGAAAGCAACTATAGATCTAGTGGTTGTGCATCTATTGTTGTTTGTGTGAAACTTTAAAGCCTCAATTCATGGCAGCCTCATCTGTTTTGGAATGAGGGGAACGAGGGGGAGGAGAAGGTTAATAAAAATGCTTGTTTGGAAGCGAGGTGAAAGGAGGAGGGAGGGGAACCAGGGCTACCCATTCCCCCTAAAAGAAGTTCAAAGTTTTATAATTTTTGACTTTATATTACCCTTCTTTCACCTTCCCTCCTTTCCAAACAAGGGAAGGGTAACAATCCTCCCTTCCCCTCTCCTCCCCTCCAAATATCCAAACAAGATGCAATTGTAGAGTTTCTACTGTAGAGGGTATAAAGACTTACACCGACGAGTACTCCTGGGGAGTGACAAGAGAAGGGTTGGGGTATTTCTCCTCGATGAGCTGGGTGATGATATCGGAGTCGGGAACCCATTTGTCATCGTCGGATTTGAACACCGGCACCTTCCCCTCGGGGCTGATCGCCAAGAACCTGAGACCCGCTCCCCATTCCAAGAAACGTGCGATCGTAACGAGAATTCATCACACAAACCATTACTTGCGAACCTAAATAAAAAGAAAAAGAAGAACGACTAGCTCACCAATCGGGCTTGTTGTCCAGGTTGACCAGCTTCAATTCGTAGGGCACCTCTTCTCCTCCAGCGTTAGAAGAACTCTCTGGCAAAAAGGGCCTGTTTATTTTGTGCCCCGATCAATCAAAAACCACGGATTAGATGAGGAATTTCGAGGGAGGGAAGAGAGAGAGGCTCACAGTCGCCGACGACGTCCGGAGCGCCGGTGGCGGCCTTGACACAGATCTCAACAGGTTTCGCTGCAGCGTCGGCGGCGGCCATTGGCGTCGGCAGGCGGAGGATTTTGACGCTCTTACTGTTTCCAGGAGAGACGACGAGCAGTGGTCCGTAGAGCGAGCGTCGGTTTAAAGCAAGTTAGGAGACATTTTCTGGAAATCTCGAAATAAATCGGCGAAGCTCTGTTCCTGCGGAACTTTGTGACGGAGGGTACTGGGTCCACGTTAACGGGCCCTGCCGAAGCCCACTGGTTTCCCGCTAAGCCGGCCAGATTCCGTGGGAGTACGTTAGATTAAGGTTCGTTGATGAGGCATCAGAAGCGACCCGGCCGTGCAAGTGAACGCGACGGTGCCAAGCGTCGCCTGATCCGTCCCATGTTGTAAGGTCGCAACTAGCGACATGCTGGTGTTGTCTTTTTTTTTTTAAAAGTAAAGATGCTTTTTTTTTCTCCCCTATTTGGGGTATTGTTGGCAGTTTAATCTAAGTGCAAATTTTAAGAAAAATCATTAAAAAGCTTTAGAAAACGCATCTAGCACCTAGCGAAGCAAGAAGTGGGTTGTTTGCAATTGCATTGACTAGGGTTTTTCAAACTAACTTGACTTTGGAACCTGGTTTATTTTGTTCAATGCTAAAAATGGGATTAGTGACCTTATTAAAAAAATAGCAATTGATAATTTGATTCCATGCAAATACAATGACAACAATCATTACATGCATGGCACGTTTGGTTCGTTGACATGGATCAAGATACGGATTGGATTCTCAAGTAAATAGATATGTAGTTTCAATTACCAAACACGCATTTGCTTTGCTAAAAAGTCAAAATGAAAAGGCATTTTAATTTTTATTATTTATATTTGATTCGTGTAATAAGAGAAATAAAAATTAAAGTGTTGGAAATAGATTTGAACCTTTAGTGAAGATCATCATCATGAAGCCCAAAAATCATTCATGTTAAATTATCAATAATCCATAAATATAAACGGAAGAGTACCTGAATCCATATTGCTTAATTGCTCTCTAGAGCCCTGCGATTGGCCTTCTAGATCAACACGTAGAGAGCCCTTTAGAATTTTCTCTAGGCTGTTCTTTCTGATGATGAGATTCAGAGAAGAAGGTCGTGCGTACGATCCATGGACCATAACCGCTATATATAGATAATTTCATCATTATCTGTTGGTATTTATATTTTAGTCCATCATAAAAATAGAAATAACCCTTTAGGTCTCTACACATTAAAGAGTCACACCTTAATAAGATACATTAAAGCCCAAATTACTGAAACCATAACTAATCATTTTGGGCTTAACCTTATTTGAAAGTACGCAACACATAATTATTTCACATATAAGCCCAATGTTGGATTAAAAATCCAACATAAAGTACTTTTAGTTTAAATGAAAAAGATAACAAGCAGTATAGACAGTTTCAAACATCTCCATTAGCCTCTCAGCTGTGGCAATGACCTCTTTTTTATGAGATAAAGGAAAAGATTGAAATCATGCTTGCAAGCACTATTTGATAGAAAGTAAAAGAAAATGTTGGTGCAATTGGAGATCTCAATAGCGGCTACAACAACAATAGAGGAGGACAAGGACTTGTCCAAGTAGAAGGCAAAGGCAAGAATTTTGTGTTAGCGTTGACTCGAAGAGAGCATGAAAAAGAGTATGAAGCATAAGACTTTATTACGATCGAAAGGCACAATATAGAGGATTTTGAGGGTAATGACCATGCAGAAGGCTCCATCTGAGGATAGGGCGAAGTTGGATGGTATGTTTTATGTACTTAAGGAAAGACATGAGTGATGAGAATCGAAACTTCTCTTCTATTAGGAATTTCAACCAAGTAACCTTTGCCTTCTAATTATTCGGTGTCGAAGTCTACTTAGGCACTATATATGCCATCTTCTAAGATATTGATGCTACAAGCGATGATGAAGTTGGTTCAACATTCATGAGAAAAAAAAAAAAAAAAAAGAGAGATGAAAAAAGGTGATGTTTTGCACACCCTTACTAAAGATGAAGGAAAATGAGAGAGTATATATGGGATACTAATCTAGCTCTTAAGGGTTGAATAAAATGCCAATCCATCAAAATATGAATTTATCACTCCAAATGAAATAGCAATGAAAATGAAAACGTTACAAACCAAAATGTCTCAATCTCCGTACCTGCAAACTAAACATGTCCTTAATGTTTGTGATACATATATTTCTTGGTCATAATAAATATCCAAGAGGATAAATGTTGCTTCACTGTTATGCACAACAGACATTTAGGAAACAAATAAAAAATCATGTCAGCTCTTTATCATACATCTAGACCATGTTTATTGAATAGCTTATATTATCTATCTTTATTTGCATGAAATATATCATCGTTGGAGTAAAGTTATCTTTGCACTGAAATAATATATTATATCAAGAGAAACGAAAAGCACACACATCAAATTTGTCTAGACCTCACATATATCTAAATTTACTGAAAATGCTATTGTACTATTATAGGTAACATGATTCGGGATATAAGAAAGAAATGCATTTTTTTATCAGAACATTAAAGAGTTACATATATCTCTTCTCCATGGTTTTGCAACATTTGCCTGCTTAGTGCTAAATTCAAACGGCAAGTTGTGAGGCTTATGAATTGAAATCTATATAAACCTATTTATTATTCTGATAGCAACAATCATGCTTTCAATGGATGAAAACATTTTCAAGAACCCAATAATCAAGTGCTAATTATTGAAAACAATTATTTCATCCATATTAAAAAAAATATATTTGCCAGCACCTTAGATGTTATTATTATCTAGTATGCGCCATGTATACTTGTTGATAAGTAAAATCCAATAAATGATAATTAAGATTCAGTAACACTCTTGTTATCATTTGGTTTCAATTTTATTGGTGCATAATTTATATAATATAATTATTAATTTAAATAATATATACTAGATTGATGGTTCCACAATTTATTCAAAGGATCCTGAATGCCAACAAAGATAATAAAAAATGGTGAAATGGAAACTAGAGTAGGCCATGATCTATTTGACCCTATGAAGAGGAGCTTCGTATCCATTTAATGCTTCTACAAGTAGAAAAGAAGAGCATGACAGAATGCTAAATACTACTTGAATAACGCTTTTCAATGCTCAAGTTGGTCACAAAAAAAATAAGAAGGCCAAAAAGAAACATTATAGTACTCCTATTATTAAGAAATAGAAGATAAATTAAGTAGATTAAGAGAACTATTAAAATAATTGGAGTAGGGGAGAAGAGAAGATTTGAAAATGCAAGAAGAAGCTTCTTTCCTTCAAGCGAGGTTTCTTTTTATGAGTGATTTTGAACACGATGTCCAGGGATATCCTAGTGAGAGTGGCATGTCCGATTTCAATGGAATAATATTATCTATCACAAGCCATACTCCAACCGTAAGGATATATGGGAATAATTATCGTTTGATCATCTACAGGTTTAATAGGTCGGATGATCAAGAGTTTTTTTAGCTATACATATTTAATACCGTTTAATCATAGGCAATGATAACATGGCTTGAAGACCATGTATTCTCGTGACAAAAGGGCAATTTAGTACCAACTCAATTTAATTCTAACCTAGCTGCAAAAATTATAAATAGTTAGATCATATACTCAATGATATGCGAGTTACATGGCCGATACAAATTAATATCGTAGATTTCTTGTAATTTATACGCCAAATGGTGAAAAATAGTTATGAAATATATCCCAAAGTAAAAAAAAAAAAACGAAGAAAGGAAAGGAAAAGTAAAGATAAAGGAAAGAAAAAAAAGGGCTCGTGGGATAAAGGAAGCTTTCTGGAAACTGCCATATGATTAGGAGTCGGACAGAAGTGAAAGTGGGATACTCGATTGTATGCAATTTGAAATAATTTTATAGAGTATATTATATTGAATATCCTAAATAGTTTTATTTGGTATTTGATCGAATACAAAATCTCGAAATTTAGACGCTTTTTAAGTGGCTGTTAGGCAGCAGGGAGCCTTCGACCCTTGCGGCTTGTTCGGCGCCGCTGCTCGACTCGTGCGAGCTTTGCAGGTCTCCCGCTGATCATCATCTTCTTTCCTCCAATCCTTCGGAACTTCACTTCCACTCCTCCTCGACGAAAACTATGGAATCCATTTGCCGAGTCCGTCACCCCCCAAATCCC